>JNEU01001173.1:0-19511 GCA_000697475.1 Lichtheimia corymbifera B2541
TGTGATAAACGAAGATGAAATATAATGATAAAACAAAGGAACAATAAAATGAGTCTCTTTGAGATTGATGTTTATTCTGAAGACGATGCTCCAATGCTTTTATATATTAATTCTAGTGTCGGGTGTATAGTATGCAAATAGGAGAGGATGCCAGAGATGTATATGATGTGTAAGTAAATGTTGTCACATTAGATCATGCGTACGTATGAATAGGAGGTGAATAAACAAAGACCAACGTGTGTCGTATTGTTGTGATAATAAATGTTTAACCGATATCCTCAGTGTCCTCTGCTATACGTGTGCACCACAGGCAAGTAGACCTGTGTGGCGTTTGTCTCTTGGTCACTTCGTTGAGTGAGCGCAGCGCCGATACCCACGTCTGATGCGTCTGTAAAAAGGTAAAATCTCTCATCGAAATCCGTATTAATCAGTATAGGTTTGCTTGATATTAGCTTCTTGCATGCATCAAAACTGCGTTGCTGCTCATCGCCTTATATGTAAGCTACATTCTTGCGTCTGAGGCTATTCAAAGGTTCCAATAAAGTTGACAACCGTGGTATAAAGCGCCTGTAGTATTGCATTGACCCAATGAATCGTGATAGCTCTTCCTTGTCCTTAGGTTCCGGCTACTTCAAAATCTTTTCAACCCTAGCGTCGAGTATGCTAAAGCCATCATGTCTAATCTTGTATCTGAAGATCTCCAATTCTGGTCATGCAAATTTGCGTTTGCTTCTTGAGAATGACAAGTTGATCCCTTCAGCCATCTTGAATAAATCTCCAAATGGATCAAATGTTCTTCAAAGCTTCGACTGTACACCACCACATCATCGATGTATACCATGAGATATACGTTGATAGCCTCCTTGAATGCCGAATCCATGACACTTTGCCAAGCACCGGGGCTGCCCTTAAAGTCCCATAGCTAGCCTTGTCCAACGCCATTGTGAGTAGCCTCCACAATTCACGACAAATCCAGTCATGTCCCGTGTTCCTTCATGCAACGGGAAATGCAAAAATCCTTTCATTGCATCCATGATGGTAAAGTAATATGCCCCTCCTAAACGAGTGAATAGTTTGTGTATATTTGGTATAGGGTACCCTGAATCCACCGTAGCCGCATTTATTGGCTTGTAGTTGAAGACAAGTCTATAGAGATCCTTTTCCCCTGCCTTAAGTGGAGGAGCCAAGCAGCTGTAGTCCAGCTTGGCACCATTTACATCGTGGTCGGATTTTTCAATGACTTCATTACCATGTGGCAGATTATACCACTCTGCTTTCTCAGTCTCAACCTGATCCACCTTTGATGATACGTTCCACACTGGCTGGCTTGATCCTTGTTTTTTTGCTGCGTAACCTTGACATTTTTACATGACCCTCTTTTATCAGCATCGGACGCAATTAACAGTGCACCAGCAGCCCATGGTCCCTCGCATTTTTCAATAAAACCGAGGTCCTCCAATTGGGATAGGTAGCACTTGAACTACTCATTCGCGTCCCTTGGTAGTGTATATGGGACCACCTTGATAGGATGTGCACCTTCTTTGAGACTTCTTTCATATGGATCAGCCTTCAGCTCTCCCACTTCAGATAATTTCCCTCTAAACCGATCCTTATGACGATGGATGATATTTACAGTATGAGCTTGTTGTGATGGATCAAGGGATGGATTTATACCCATCTTTTCAACTATGAGGATTTGATTGACCTCCATGATCATATAAGTATCCAACGGTGTTACCTTGTTAGTAGTAAGTAATGGATGATCAGAATAGTCAGCCAGGCTATACGAAAGCTATGATAGTGTATTTATGTAGCTTCATATATGCGATCCACTCATTAAAAACACGTGACTTGATTTATTCATTAGTGTTAATCACCGAGAGTTGTGCGATGTCATTGATAATGTTAAATGGAGAAGGGAGCTGGTGCTCGGTTGAACGTTGTTGGGGTTGGCCTTGATTTCTGCATTGATATGATGATGGCGTTGCAGGTACGGTGGTTTCTGTTGCTGATAATAACCATTTGTTTGATCGCAGTACATGGTTCTCATCAGATACTGGTAGA
Organism: Lichtheimia corymbifera B2541; assembly: GCA_000697475.1. Classification (NCBI taxonomy): domain Eukaryota; kingdom Fungi; phylum Mucoromycota; class Mucoromycetes; order Mucorales; family Lichtheimiaceae; genus Lichtheimia; species Lichtheimia corymbifera. The sequence goes on from JNEU01001173.1 coordinate 2,065, forward strand.
GGAAGCATTCAGTGGTTGAATGTCGTGTAAATCTTCTCTAGTAGAAGCTTCCGAGGAATATAGGGTCGGGTTTGGTATTTTCGCTTGAGTCTACCACCTCGATGCCTACGACGTCTTGGGTGTTAACGTTGGTTGTTGGGTCCAAACTAAAATCACAAGCTTTGTTAGTATGAAAGCGGTGAGGTGTATGGTTTACCTGATCACCTTGATGCTAATATTGTGCATGATGGTTGTCAGTCCAACATTGATTGACCCTTTGTATTTATACAAGTCAACTCGATTTACTGAGGCGATGATACGTCCTAAGAGCATGCATAGCAAAGCGTATTACGAAGTCAGTCTTTTTGTTGGGGATATCGAGCTGTTGGCTGTTGGTGGACTGCATGGTCATGAGGCGAAACCAAACAAGACTCCTTTCCTTGGCTCGTCGATCCAGAACCTACCAGTCGCTTTACAAAACGGACGCCATTCTTGTTCTATATACAGGCTGCTCTGCAGCCCGCTGGGGGGGCAAACCCCCTAGACCCCTCCCCCACCAAACGCGTTTAAGGTTTACCTCTGGTTTCTGTATCAATGCTCATCCTCAGTCTCCCATGATATTGATCTTCATGAATTGTTTATGACAGTGTAATGATTGTGATTATAATAAAACAGTGTAAATGAATGTAAAAAATGCAGGATGTTCATGTATATACGTGTGTGATAAGTGCTCTAAGAATATCTATTTAATGATTGGGATGGAGGAGAACTTCAGGGTATACGATGTTTCCATTCCTTTGTAGAGTGGTATCCATATCAGGTTTGACACCGATGCAAAAATTATCAGGATTTGTGACTCGTGATAAGAAAACGTATAGCTGTCCATGTGCAAAAACTGGATCATTCAACAAAATTCCAACATGGGAAAGTGTTTGGCCTTGCGATTTGTGTATAGTCATTGCAAATGCAGCACGTACAGGAAAGAACGCGACTGCGCAAAAGGAGGGGGGCAAATGTAGCAGATGTGCATATGGGGCAAATGTAACAGATGTGCATAGTGTTATGGGTGGAGAAGAGGAAACCATTTTAGGATTATAAAAGTCTGAGCTGCCTTTTTGGTCAAAACGACCCTTCTCTTTTAAATAGTAGATATATTTGATGCATGGGAACATGATACCTTATGATTGCAACCATGTACAGTTGAAGCCGACCTGCAGCATATAGAAGTTACCTCTTCTTAACCTAACATACTTAGTGGTAATCGTCTTTACGACGAAGCACGACGATTAGATGCCATGATAGGAGTAGGCAAAGCTCGAAGAAATTTGACATCCACCCATACGTGTATTTTTGGCGAAGACTACGGCACTTTAAGAATCTAGAACAAGCCTGATCAAGCGCAAAGGCAGATATTGACAACAGCAGGTTGCTTAATTGGCGGTCAAACTTGACATCATGGAGAGCGAAGAGCAAGATGCCCTGTTGCTTAAAAGGATGGATATGATCAGCGCAAGGGTTATGACGATCATTATATGATTGCTCTTTTTCTTTATTCTTCGCATTAGATACAATCAAGTAAAGAAAGAAAACATCTTCTTAGATTAGTATATACATGACTCGATCATGTACGATAGCGCCTCACTCCCGAATGCGAATGAATTCACCTACACTGTACTAATAAAATAGAAAGCTTAGCGAGTTAGCTAGCTAAATCACAAAAAAGGAAAGAATGTTACACAACTTTTTGCTATATCTCCAAGACATCATCATTGCACCTCCCTCAGTGCCATTTTGGAATTTCACACAGCTGAGCTATCTAAATAAAAATTTTGCCTCTGTCTCACACAATTCTTTTCCTCGTTCTCGGAGGTATGGTTAAATCCAGCTTGTTTTGCAACAATGACATCTATCAAAGGAGACCAGATCTTGCTGTATGACATCAGGAATGCTGGAGGAACGAAAGTGGACTCCGATGGATTGGACCCGGATCTATCAGGCATGTAGGGCGTTTTGAATCTATGGGCCTTGTAGTATACGAGGAATGGTTATTGATAATCATCCATTTTTGGCTCCTTGTTGCCATTTGCTTGAGCATCGAGTTTTAAGATATGATGCGGTATGGTCTCTATAGCTGAAATATCCTCCTTGATGGCAATGCTGGTGATATCGTATACCAATGATTGGCGCCTACTGCAGTTTGGATGGCACAACATATATCGACAAGAAGTTGTAGTCTATGGGTAATCTTTAGTGGCACAATGATAGTATGATGTTAAGCGTGTGGGATAAAGTACATGTGCTTGACGATTGGATCATGTGCATTTTGTGGTACTCCATCTCCTTCAATTTGACTCATCCAATTTTATTTGAAAGGGACATAAAGCTACCCTGCTAGAGCTACCTAACTCCAGTGCGGATTGTCTACCAGGGTCGTATTCAGAACAGCTCTTACTATATCGATTTTGTCGCATCCAACGTCCATTGCTCACAGATTCGATGAATATAAAACTGCCCATCTTGATCTGAACATGGCTTCTTCGCCTGAAGGGACTATACGCATGCCGTTTGGATCCATATCCGGATAAGCGAAGATATATATGTAAGCCAATGTAGCCATCCATCACGTACGCGACAGAGGACAAGAGATCCAAAAAAGGTAAGTGGATATTGACCAACGGTATGAAAAGACCTCCTTGAGAGAAACGGTGCCATGGAGTGTGCTGTCATTGTCTTGTAATTGGCTTGCTGACACCAGTGCATTCAAAACGAACGATCCCATGCTTGCTTTCAGTACTGCCGGAAGAATAAAAATTCAGGATGATGAGCAGCATGAAACAACGAATCACTCTCTGCACCATTGCCACATTCCCTTCCTCAGAATATATAACGTACCAGTGCATCGACATATGTCATGTTGTTTCTATGCAGGTTTGTAAGATGGTTTGGTTAATTCAAACACACTCATATCCAATGGCATATTGCCTACCTTTTAAGTTGCCTAAGGTACAGGGCTCAATACCAAGATAGCTGCAATTGGCTTTGCCTTCCAATGGGACTCTTAAGCGTACGACGTGGAATGGAGATGTGAAGAGGGATGAAGTGCAAGCGACGAAAAGCAGATGTTTCCATCATACCGTAGCCACGATACTGATGCTGTCCACCAAGGTTTGGAGAGATGTTGAATGTTGAAAGGCATCAAGGAGTGAGAATAGAGACTTATGGAGACCGGTAACCATGGAAAAGAATATTTATAGGCAGCTGGTGGAGTAAAAGGCGCATGTGAACTCACAGGAGTCGTACCAACTACCAACTGATATTGCTCGATGTTTACCGTGACGATATAAAGAATCACAGATGATATGGATCACTGGTAAAGGCCTCCAAACAATGCTATCGCATAGACGTCAATCAGTGTCTGGTAAACAATATCAGGTCCAAATGAATACATACCTTAAAGGAACATATATATACATCCAAGCACCCCATTTTCTGCCATGACGCAATGTAATGAATGTAATCGCTTGCCTTGTTGTCTTATGGCACCAATGAATATGATCAAACGCAATACGACTGTGGGTAGCATCCTTATAGACCACATGTCATCGTTGATGCCATCCAATCCATCCAACAAGCCCAGGGACAGCAAATGCAACAGTCGTCACTGATAATCCTGTTTCAATGCACTGGTTAACCATGATCAATCCCATGCTTTGGATATGCATACCACCCCTGGAAGTCGAAACGTCGTACTATACTCTGCTCTTGCTGCAATATCACGTGGTTACGATATGGATAACGGTTGCTAGTCTTCATGGTAAGAAGGTCATCCATATAGAATGTCAACACACCCCTTTGCAGCATACCTTCCAAATGGCCTTGCTTGCCCCTTAATCAGAGTACTTGTTGCAGATCTCGAACAGGATCTTGTTGCCCATGCCTCCTGAATGTTGCCATTGTCGTCATTGTGGAGCCAAGAAAGCTGCAAAAGACAAGCATATCAGCATACATAACAAACAAAGGCACGTTCGTTTGTACACTATAATATAACATTGCTCACCTTCACTGACACCCTTTCGCATAGATCGGTTGCTAATGAGGGCCTCCATGTCGAACCACGATCGCGGTGTTGCTGGGCTGGGATGATAACAAGGAAGCAGCAAGGAGAAGACAGCACCCTTTTGACACACACATACAAGGAAATTAGTGTCTGCCCATTACATATACACAACCACCATACATAACACGTTTATGAACACACTGTTTATTATTATCATGTACAAGTGGCGGGGTGTTAAGAGTGAAGGGAGGCAAAGGCTATGACTATAATACAACTACACATAATAACACTACCACACCTATACCTGTTTATGAGCTAGTGATATAAAGATAGTATAGACATACTTGTACACCGATTCCAACCACAATGGAGACAGGTCATGTCACTCGATTAGTCAAATGGGGTGAAATGGGGGTGACGTGCTGGCCTTTAATAAATTATACGTTTCCACCGCAACGAGTTGTTTCCTCTCTCTTTCCGCTTTCTGTTATTTTCAGTCATGCCTCGTCTCGCTCGTACTGCGCTTTTTTTCTGCCTGTCTCAACCTGCTCTCCCTCTCCTCTTTTTACTTGCTTGCCTTGTGCAGCTTGTTGGTTTCCCTTTCGCGGTGTTGCTTTCCGTTGTTTTCGTGGTGTACCTGTTCTGGAGCCCGTTTCTTTCTCTTGTGGTGACATGGTTGTCCATTACCTGTCCCACTCTCAACCGTTTCTCGCTTGGTGGCCCTTCTGTGGCTGGTCCTGTTGTTTCCGTTGTCTCGTCTGGTGGTGAAGTCGTTTGTGTGCACGTTGTGCGTTTTACTCGTTTTGGTGGTTGTGTTGTTGTTGCTTCTGGTGTTTCTGCTGCTGTGGATCGTTCTGAGGGTGAAAACGTTGCTTCTGGTGCTGCTGCTGTTGCTGATCGTTCTGTTGGAGAAGATGGTGCTGATGATGGTGAAGAAGTCCTTGTTGGTGATGATGAAGCTCCTGGTGTTGAAGACGTTGTTCCTGCTGCTGTCGAAGGTGTCTGCTGTTCTGTTGGTGCTGATGGTGATCGTGTTTCCGGAGGTGATGTTGTTGAAGCTGCTGTTGTGTCTGCTGGTGTTTCTGTTCTGCCTGATGTTGATGGCATGGACCATGGTGATGTTGCTCCTGTTCCTGCTTTTGGCCCTGTTCCGGTTGTTCCTGCTGCTGTCCCTGAGCCCGTTCCTGCTGTTGTTGCTCCTGTTGGTGATGTTCGTTTGGATGGTGATGATGTTGATGAGGAGCTTGGTATGTATTTCTCTATAGACATGCTTCGTTTCTTTACAAGCATCTGACAAATGCGTTTATATAGCTTTCGTGATGTACCACTTGATTGTGGATGATCCCTATGATGAGGATGCCTATATGGCACCTCCTATTGATCGGCGCTTCGAGGAACCTGTTGAGATCACGGAGATTGGTAAGTGTTAGCTTAAAGACATAGATGGCTTTGAGGATATATATACTAACTTGAATTGTATTTTCTAGAGGATAACCCGATCCCTGTCTTGGTTTTCCCTCCTCTCCTTCACGATGATGACAATGATGACAATGATGACAATGATGATGATGATGATGATGATGATGAACTTGTTGATGTTGGTAAGTATATTCGTATATTACGTGTTTATCTCCCTATATATCTAAGATGCTGGAATTGCTTAGATATGCCTTCCTTTGAGCTTCCTCTTCGTTCCGCAACACCTCCACCATCGCCTACGCCAACACCAATTGCGGTTGATCTTACGCTCCTTCCTCCTGTTGTCACTCCTACCGCTGTCACCAATACCGACAACATTTATGCCCCTATGCCAACCACCAATGCCGCTACCACCACTACCGCCATCACAACCACCATCACTACCGCCACCACCTATGCCCCTATGACTACCACGATTCCTGCTATCACCAATACCGACATCACAACCACCATCAACACCGACAACACCTATGCCCCTATGACAACCACCAATCCCGCTACCACTGATACCACCATCACTACCGCCAATACTGATACCACAACTACCGATACCACCACTACCGATACCATCACCACAGATACCACCACAGATACCCCTCCGGATACCACTACTACCGATACCATCACCAAGGATACCACCACCACAGATACCACCACCAACGATACCACCACCACAGATACCCCCACCGATGATACCACCGCCAAGGATACCACCAATGATACCCCCAACAACAATACCATCACCAATGATACCGCCACCAACGATACCACCACTACATATACCACCAACGATACCACCGCCAAGGATACCACAACTACCACAGATACCATCAACGATACCACCACCACTGATACCAACCCTCAAGATGCTACGTCAACACCATCATCTCCTCAGCATCCTACTATTACTACCACCATTAATTCCGCAACTCCTACTTTCACCATTCCAAGCGTGGAATTCAATCCTCAACTCCCTATCGACCTCCCACAACTTCGCCTTCCTTCTGTTCCTCTTGCAACCGCTACCACCATCACCAGCATCCGCAATCCATCCACCACATCATCACCACGTCCGTCATCACCTGGTGCAGAACAAAGCCAATCAGAGCAGCAAGACCCTTGGTCACAATTTGCAGATTGGCTTGAGGAAGTGACAGAGGATTTGCAACCCTATGAGGAGCAAGAGGAAGATGGTGAATATTTCGATGAGTACAACGAACACCACGTATACGACGACTATGATGAAGAAGACCATTATGTCTATGAAGAATACGAGGCCTTCTAGTCGTTAGGTAAGCTGGCAACACTATATACATTATAATTTTGCTCACATTATTTTATACTCAAAGGTGACTCTGTGGCATTTGTTTTTGGTGGCACTTTATTTGATTTCGCCTTTGGTGGATCGAGCTTCTTTTCGGGAGGCTATTGGCTTTGGGTTCCTCTCTTTTGAGGCGGTGTCACGGTTATGGATGGGATGCCCTGCAGTCCAGATTCAAGGCGTGGATGATTCCCAGGTACGTTTGGCTTCGTGTGGTTGAGTGAAAGGATAGGCATGTAGGTCTCGAGGTGAGAGGGTCTGGATGGTCATCGATGACGCTGCCATTGGTGCTGAAAGGTCTGACGAGTAAGTCCAAGTCTGTCTCCATTGATCCTGTTGGCTGTGTGCAAGTCCTTGCTTTCCTACGTCCTCTCATGGTGTATTTGTCATGTTACCCACTGAGACGCTTCATTTGGTGTAGAAAGGGTAAGTCAAAATACTCATATTGTCTTATGATCCATTTACTTACTTACAAATGTCTCTTTATTTTGTGGGGGCATATCATGGTCATTGAGACTGTGGTATGCCTCTGCATAGTGACACCGCCTTTCCATGTTGGATGATCATGTTTTGGCACAAGCGGTAATCATCTTTGAAGTGGGCATACAAGAAAAGGATCGTCAAGACATGGATTGCCTGGCATCATGGCCTGGTTAGGGGGCAGACAGAGCGTCGTTGGACCCGGCCCTTTGGTATGCAGAGGATAAGACTCTGAAGGATCCTGAGGTGAATGAGGCCTGCGTGCTGATTCCTTTCGCTCTCCACATGGGGCTGGACGTCCTGGGATGACAGGCCACGCCTTGTTTCTGGGTCTGTGGGGTGTCCCTGTAAGCTGGTTATGGTCACACGGTATGGCATGTATTGAATTACAAATGGGTATCTCTTTTCAAGATGCTAATGAATGTCTCCCTTGATAATAGGCCTTGGGCCCTTTTAGGGCGACTGTTATCAGCAGCGGCTGCTGTCTGGAGGGCAGGAGTTCTCTTTTCTTTTTATTGGTGCCGTCAACGATTCGGGCCTCAAGCATGTGGTGGATACCATTGAGCACATTCAAGGGTTATCGTTTCTTTTTATCGATGGTGTCATGCATTGGATATAATGTTGTCATGACGACAAGGCACAAGAGTTCTCTTCTTTTTACTGGTGTCATTACGCTGACCACATGCACATGGGTAGTCAAGATTACAAGTCTCAAGCCTTCACTCTGCTTTTATTGGCGTCGTTACATATCAAGAGGTTATTCTCATGGCTACAACACACAAGATGTATCCTTTCGAGTATACTGGATCGGTGCCATTACCAATAGCAACACATTTATCGTCAAGCATACAAGGAACAGGAGTTCTCTTTTCTTTTTACGGGTAGCATTACGATGACTACATGCACATGGGTCGTCAAGGTTACAAGTCTCAAGCTTTCGCGCTGCTTTTATTGGCATCGTTATATATGAAGAGGTTATTCTCATGGCTACAACACACAAGATGTCTCCATTCAAGAATACGATCTCGGTGCAATTACGAATTAGACACATTTATTGCCATGGCGACGCAGCACAAGGATTCCTTTTTTTATTCGGCTTCCTGGCATTACCAATTTGTCGTCATTCATCGTTATGGCTACACATCACAGACACTCGTTCGTTTAATCGGCTTGGTGGCACTTCGAATCTGGGCATTTATCGTCATGGCTATAAGGCACAAGGTCTCCTTTTCTTTTATCCCATGAGGCGTTTCGTTGCTACACAACTAGTATCTTTGATCCATGTGACACGAGATTTTGCTTGTTTGGGTAGTTGGTGGTCCTTCCTGATATATGGTTTATGGCCTTGGGATCAAGATGAAGATTCAACACGGATTCCTTTATTGGTATCATGGTGGCACGCAGCAGCAAGGAAATCTTATGGTGGCATCCACATTGAAGCTCATACTGCTTATTTGGCACAATACTGCAACGCATCGAGGAGTTGGGTTACTACATCCTATGTCTGACCAAGGATCACGGGTGACAGCGACGCAAAGGCAATGATTATTGACTTTAGCCATTTCACGATTGTTTACGACTGGAATTATACGGTGACATATCTACGGCATCAAGGGCGGTGACAAGAGACTTTTTCATATCGGTGGCATTTATTGCTTGGATCGAGCGGCAACACGCAGCTATGGTGATGACTTTATGCAGTATGACAGACCCAACAACCAAGGCACACATGCAAGCGTCTCGTGGCAAATCAAGGTTATGGTGACGTATCATCGCATTGACGGCGTGGCAATCAAAGTGATCTTTGGAGAAGGGATTCGTTTATCAATTCAGCTTCATCAAGATATTACAATCAGGCGATATGGAGTGACGATTCACTATTGGCATTTTCACAAATGGCTATTGGCGGTGATCGACATCCACAGTACGCGCATGGTAGCGGATCGCGAGCAGATCTCATCTCTCAGTGGCTGGAGCATGCTAGCGGATACTATGCTTTCAAATGGGGGACAAATTGGAACCATGACACATTCTGTGGTGCTACATTGGACCTTTTCATCATGAACATGAAGGCTATCAATTCATATACACAAGGGTCATATGGCGTTGCAAGAGCATACACAATATCAACTGCAAGTTTTATCATCATTCAAGTCAGGACCTTTGTCACAACGTCATATTTCTCCAAAGATCACTGGCGGTCTTTGAGCCTCTTCCAATCATTGGTGGTTCATGCATGGTTACGGACAACATGGTCAAGGCACAATCTCATTATCAGATCAGCATGGTCGACATTGCAGCCAAAGTCAAAGTCAAATACAAACGAATGATCGACCATTCAAAATGTAAGTATATGCATCCAGCGCCATCTACGTAACCATGACGCTTAGCTTAGCATTATATAGATACAATCATGGAATGTCTGTACCATAGTACAGCGGTCCTGGCGATCGATTTTGGCTATCCTACGCACGGCAAATGCACGATTCCACACACACATATATATCAAGATATCAAAACAAATCAATCTACGGCTCTCTCTCTCTCGCTCTCTCTCTCTCGTTTACGCGCATACAAGTCACATCAATCATTTCAATCAAGCGCAATATCAATTATCAATCTTAATCAATCCCAACCATCAAACACAAACATCAAAGTAAGTGTCATTGTTGGATTGTGTGATATGGAAGGACCATGTATTAACAAAGATGTTATAGAACAAACATGCCGAGAAACACACGTCAAATGGCATCAAGACCAGTCTGGAGGATATGTATCGCTTTGTGGTTCAAATCGCAATCTCGACCATCACTCAAAGAAGGATTGGCATTCACTATCATCAAAAACAAGAGAGAGCCTGAAATACAAGTACGTATACGGTTACCATTATCAGGGTTGGAAAACAGGTACTGATCTTGGGTTTATAGAAACAGAAAAAACAACAAGAAAAGAAGAAAAAGCAGAAGAAAAGAAGAAAAGAACAAGAACAAGTGGAACTTGCATGAACCGTCCTAGGAGAACTAGGATCACGTCGGGATTGTTGATCGACCACGAACGGCCTTATGGTGGCCCAAGTGAAAGGATACTCAAGATATATACGCTCCTCATCATAATGTGTAAGTACATTCGAGCCATGCCGTTTCCTCTCGCATTACTAATATCAGCATCCATAGAGCAATCATTATGCACAGCAAGAAAAGTTGCTTTCAATCAATGAGCATTTATCAACGCAATGGCGCTACATTCAATCAAGGACATCAAGGAGTAATGGGGGGCACTCACGGGTGAAGCAAAGACGAAGGATACAGCCAAGCTATGGAAACAAGGATACAATGGAAGATGAGTATTGACAAGGATATTGTAAGTATGAAGGATACGGGTCGTGCTTTGTTGCATGCGTATTAATACCTGGCACATTCGATAGTGGATGCTGCATATGAGGACAACACTGCAGAACACGGTGGCCTGCTTACATCTCTCGTCAACTTACTATCGAGACATTGCTCTCTGATGGTAGGAGCACTCGTTAACTGGTGGTGGTCATCCATGCCTTGTCAGCTGTTTACATTAATATAGTACTTTTAATAACAATATCATATATACATATATACCTATCGTGCATAATAAAAATGCCGCATTTGTTGTAATAGATCATACCAGACGTTAGGCTTAGGCATATATATGAAGCATCATCATTCAACCCCCAACAACCATGCTCATGATTCGGCATGCATGACTAGTTTTCAACCCGTATGGAATCTGTTTGTTGATATGTTTAGCATAGAGGACCCAAGCATATAGGAGCCACCATGTAAAATGTGAATGAGGATAAAGGCTACTCTCTGACGACATAGTTGATATCACTTTAGGTCAGGACTTGGCTTGCTTTGAATGGATCATCATCATCTCCAGTGTCAAGTTTAATTCCAGCTCCAGCATAAAATAGTTTGGCCACGCGTGCTTCCAGTCAGCAATGACTTGCTTCACTTTATTACAACAGCATTCCTATTTACACTTCACGACTTTCTATTGAACTATTCTGGTACGCCTTCTCTACATTGCGACTTCGCCAACCCTCATTAGTTTCTTCGGTCGCCACCATTCGCCTACGCTTCATCGCTCAATGAGTACTGGTGGCTCATTGCTTTGCTCGTACTTGATTCAGCTTCTTCTTTTCCACTGCCCTAAGCAAGTCCACTTTAAGCCGATGGTCAACAATGAGGTCGTTCAAGATCGGGTCAACTTTGGAATCTCGACCAGCACAAAGCTGCCCACCATGGCTATGGGACACGAAGGTGCTATTGACCAACCTTGAGGAAGTACGCTTTTGCATGACTATATACATTGGCATGTGTAATAGCATGGGAGAGGATGGTCGTCAAGGTCCCAAGAGGGCTGGTTGGATGCTTGAAACTGCTAATCATCATCTTGAAAAGGGTATTTCTCGAAACGTCAAGGTTTATGTACGCGACGGATTGGAATGAATGTTTATGGTTCATCACCATGGCTATCAAAGGAGTCTCACAACACAAGCTTCGCAAATCCACACTCAAGCTGGTTTAGCCTCTTGTATTCCCACTTTTTCTTCGATGGTGGATCCCGTAAGACGCAGTTGTATCTGCATGGGAGAATTCCTTGGGCGCTCATGAGGTAGGTTTGGATGATGGATCTTGTGGGTAAGCTTGGTCTAAGATGTTCCGCATAGGATTTGGATTCATGGCATCTGGATATCTACATATGTTGGATGAATGTAAGTGAACTTGTGGATGGTGCACATTATAGTCTAGCTAGCGTAATTACTATAGTATTTGTATCCATGATAATAAACGTCAGCAGCTTATAATCGATAAGGATATGACTGGTTACCTGTAATCGCTTCTGATGGACATGATCAAATCCAAGACCTATATGCGTTAAGAATGTGTACTCGCCATTCCTGACAATTGACAAAAACAAGCATCAGACATAATACATGCGTCACCATCATCATCATCATCATCATCATCATCATCATCATCATCATCATCATTCCATTTGTTCTTTCAAGAGGTGACATTCATTGTAATGCGCATGCAAATACATGTCTTGTATCGGATGATAATTGTGGTTACGCCGTGAGTGATAGCATCCCCAATACGTTTCTTTTTGATGAATCCACATCCTCCCACTGAGGTGCCCTACCAGGATTAAATGATGGGCATGGACACACATGTACCATAAAGTAAAGGGTTGAGAGGAATGTTGCTTCACGAGAATGACCACGATGAGTTGCTGTGTTTATTGTCTATACAATATTGCTCGTTACCTTTGCATCAAGCTAGTTAAAGTTCTTTCAAATTGTTATCACAAAGGGGCTTTCGAAAAGAAGATGGAATAATTGAATGAATACAATAAAGACATGTGGCCATGTGCTCCTCAATAGCACTAAACTGGATGGCTTCATTAGATAACGATGTACGGCTGTAGCTATCATCATGCACGGATGTTATATATAGTGAAGATTGGCTAACATAGCATTTTATTTTCAATCATATTACAAATTTGGACCATAATAGTCAGTGTACACCAGACCCGGTACTTGTCTTTTCAATATGGAAAGAGCATTCCAATCCTTGATGTTGTACTTTAGATGCAAGACCTTGATGTGTCGAAAGGAGGTAAGGTGTCTCATGAAATGGCTGGGCACATCCGCTGTCTCAATAATGAGTTCTTGAAGATTCTGAAGATTGGATAAAGCGCGAATATCCATATTGGTGTAATTGAAGCAGGCCCATTTGAAGATAGCCTTTTCAAGGGCAGTACAGCCAGTAGACACTTGCTGAATAAATGTGCAGAATCCAGGGATCTCGATATCGCTCGTTATATGTATCTCCAGAATTTTCAGTTGCGTCAATTTTGGAACCAGCTTGAGCCATGAAACAGATGTGATCACAATGCCATCCATACCGCCAAAGGTGCATTTGAACGCCTCAAGACGTGATTCACTGCCAAGCTTTATATGATCCTCCAAAAAGCGTTTCTCATGGTGCTGATAATTGTGTCTGTAATAGAATCCAATTCTCTTCAAGGGTCGATCCTGTAATAAAGGCAACAAGCGTTGCATCGTCATGTGACTCGCAAGGGTCTCCAATGACTCGAGATTGGGGGAATGCGCGATAACCCATAGAATGAAAAATATCATCCGATCCTCAAAGTATGCCGGAATTGACAAGGATTTGAGCTGCTTGAATTCAACAGGGCCAAAGAGGTTCCGGCATCCGACAGGTGATATTTGTAATATATCCTCTTTCTTCAATACAAGCGATTCGAGCGTGGCACTGTGTTGTATCATTGTCTCTGCAATCTGCATTCCATTGTGATATCCTCCATTGATGGTAAGCAATCTCAATCCTGGAATATCATTCTCGACTTTGATGTCATCAATTGTGGCACGTGGCTCAGGAGGAAAAGACAAGTACAGCTGTTGCAGTTTTCCACAATGTTGTTGGATTGTATTCATGATTGGCCAATATGGAAAGCACATCAAAGACAAAAGGACCAAATTTGGCATACATGGAATGAGCGGGATGAACATGTCTACTTTGTCGCAACGCTTGCAGGTAGCTTGGAAATGGATAATGGTGTCATAGGTTCGGTGGGAGTGTGAATTGGCTGTATCCATCGTCGCATCCGGGTGGAGTAAAAGATCCAATCGAGTGAGCCTGGGACACCGATCCAATACCTCGAATACTGCAAATGGTGCTTCAATGTTGTCAACGTACTTGAGATCTAAACGAGTCAAATTGGGAGCGATTTCCAGTAGCTGCCACAAGGTTTCTTGAGAGCAAGTGACTAAAGAAAGGATTTATTAACCGCTGTAAACTCACATGGAGTAACGATGATGATTACCTTGAATACGCAGTCTTGTCAATGTCTCAAGCATGTGACACTTTAAAAACTGAGGAATATACTGAGCACCTAAATTCCGTAACGAGAGCGATTCCATATACGGTGCCAGCATTCTGATGCGCGTGCAGCATTTGTCTGACAGAGTATGATCCGCATCAAGCACAAAGTAGTTCCCCTTGTAAGCCGATATAATCCGTTTGGCCCAGGTGCTGCTCACATCCATGTATCCACAGGAACGTTCAAGTCGATGTGCTGGTGACCTTGGACCTTCTCCCAAGATCCTCGGCATAATGTGAGCGCTCACGATGTCCCATGGCAAATCGCTAATGAAATCCACACACTTCTTGATGGCGGTAGTCGATGCAGGTCCATTGAGCTGTTGAGATTCGGGATCGTTGACAGTGGGTGGTAAAGTCATAGGGCTGGAGAGACGCTTCTTGGGTGAAAGAAAGATACTGGGCTTGGACTTGGATCTGCACGACAACCACCTATTTTGGGTTTGTATCACCCAAGATGCTTAGCATTGACAATGAGCCCATCCCATCCTTTCATGTCCCCATGTTGATTGATAGCACATTATCATCACTACAATGTATTTAAAATCCCAATAAAGGTATCCATGACAACCATAATGGCTTATTGCCAGTAGTATCATTTATATGTTGTCACGCGTGCAGTTTGTACGAAACAACATCTAGCAGTGAGTATCTGGCTAGTTGTCAAGGTATCATTACCGGTCTACAGCATGACAACTCTGCTATGGCAACCATATCCTATACCAGTATAATGTTATCCCTATCCTCTCTATGGCATCTTAATCCTTATCCAATGATACCTGTATTAAGATTATCCGCATGACATTCAGACGTGTTGTCGCTATGCCACATTGAGCCGCAAAGAAAAACACCAGAATAAAATCTGTCCTAGCAATAAGCATCCGATCCATAATACATACATACCGTATACAGGGACCAATGACAGAGACCGAGGTGCTATGTATGATTGATTTTCCTTCGTTGACAACAGTGAGGTAAGGTAAGAAACCACATGCATATCCAACGTCCTAGCTGAAATAGATATTGGTTGTCCCTTGAAATATGCATTTACTCATCCACTGATAAAAGGATGACCTTGTTACTCAGGGATTTACCAGGAACAGTATAACACTGGGGAGAAGGAACATTGAATTTAAACGCAAAGGCGCCTCAAATTTCAACGGAACAATTATTCGAGATGTTTTACCATACACAAGGTGCAATGGCTCATATTGGTGCATCTATGCAACAACAACATACAACTTTATGTTAATCAAGAGCACTTTATATACAACATCTTATTTAAAAACCATCACTATAGCTGTGGTATTCTACATGGGGAAACTTTGCTCGTAATATGGGTATCATACTTTGGATTCCATTGCAGCGTAGCCTTATGTGTTCGAGACCTGTGCATCCTAGCAATGATGATATGGCCGGTTTGGGCACCTCTCTGGCTATTAGGGTCAAATCCTTGAGATGTTTCATGTATCGCAGCTCAAAAAGAACACCGTATGTTATACCAACCCCAAGAACAGAAGACGACGCCAATGTAAGATGAGTGAGAGATGGACATCCTTGAGCCAGTTTTTTGATGATGGGTACAAAGGCTTCCTCAACAATAACATCGCCAACGTGGAATTGAAGCTCCTCAAGAGTTGCCATGCCTGATATCCCATACAATGCTTTGTGACGCCCACCATCATTCACATTGGAAATATGCAACTTCAACTTTCGTAAAGGTGATGCAGCTCCCAACCGTTTGAAATGGTTCCACAGTCTTGGTAACGAAAGTTGTTCTTGATAATTGAAACGTACGGCAAATTCAAGCTCTTGGATTTGAGTCATACATTCAATGTCGACAAGCGTTTCCGAAGAAAGGTAATCATCGAGCACGGCCATTTTCGTCAAATTGCAAGCGTGGTGAATAAACCAATGTGTCATAAAGGGATCCATTATCTCGAACAATCCAGTATAATCATTGGTACTGCATATGGCTAGCTGCTGCAGGTGGTGCAATTCAATGGAAGGATCTGGGCATTCGAGACATTCAGCTGAGATCGTAAGGGCATGTAGGATATCTTTGTAGCGTTGAAAAATAGCCGTCAAATCTTGAAACGTGTATCCCGTGGCAACGTCACCGTCGGTATTGTCGTTGCTGCTGCTGTCATCATCCGATCCAATATCTCCAAGTTCAAGCATCAATTTGCCACTGGGAATATGCACCAAGTGGGTTGCGAAAGCGTCATTGTTGTCCTTATCCACGGCTCCTTCCAAATGAACCAAGCATTTTCCAAAGCCAATGTGTCGTAAGGAAGGTCTATGGTCCAGCATGATGATAACTGCACTTGGATCCCTACATCCATCAATGATGAATGACTGGAGAGATGGAAGCTTGGATAATAGGCATATGATATTCTCTTTGCTGACAGGACTTGTAGGAGATTCAAGCTTGAGCCGTTCCAAGACCGGGTATTCAATCGAGGCATCATTCAAGTCAACCATAATCCCCACGACATCCAAGGCGATAAGATTTGGGCAAGTATTCAGCAGATCTTCAAGAGTAATGGGTAAATGCTGTATGACAGGTTGATAGTGATTTGTCGTCATGCGGATCTTGAGGTGCGTTAGAGTGTTGCTGATACTCTGGAGGATATTCATCAATCGGCTCACATTCGATTCGTTGCTGAATGGGGAACCCGAGTCATCCGATGTGCCTAACAAGAGAACGATCATATAAGCACAGTGATCTCACGACCCAATTTGTATACACGTACATGAAATCGATAGTTTTTGTAATGATTCAAAGACCTCTCCTTCGGTAGTGAATAACAATCCATAGAGTCTCCTGTTAGTGCTTTTCATTGTCAATGATTGGGTGTAGGGAAGGATGCTGCTGATATCCGGACCCTTGAAGGTGAATTCACGAGAACCAGTCCTCTCTTTCAAATGCAAATGGCCACAAAGTAACAAGGATTGTCGCCAGCTCTTGGATACTTGCAAACATGGAAGAAGCTCCACCACGCCGTTGTGATATAGGATTGGATTATCTCCCGTAATCAATAAACACCCAATAGCCAAGATGATATCCATTGGTAATATCCTCATGAAATCGACGCGTTGATTATTGCGTTGCTCTGCGTTTGCTTTGCCTTGTTCGAGTAGTGAATAGTGTGGATCAGATCTCGGGACATTTTTCATGCCATCT
>JNEU01001176.1:0-231532 GCA_000697475.1 Lichtheimia corymbifera B2541
TTGGCTGATGAGATTACGAGTCGTATCAAGGTCATAGACAATATTATGCAGCAACACCGGGAATTGTCTCGTCAACGCACACAGCAAAAACAACAACAACGCAAGCAGCGATATGATCAGCATGTGGTGAAGAAACGTTTTCAAGTTGGTGATCAAGTATTGATGTTGGATAAATATAAACCACACAAATTGGCAAATCGATGGATCGGACCGATGATTGTGATACGGGTGAATCAACATGGCACGTATTGGTTACAAGGACCTGGAGGCAAGCGTTTGGACGGTGCGGTGAATGCAGATATGTTGAAGCCATGGAAATCGAAGGACAAGCTTATACCCGATGTTATTGCTCAACGTGCAGATCGACAGCTACAAGCCTACATCGAGCGTATACAACCTGGACAATGACAACACTCGGCTGAGAGGGGGAGAATGAGACGGCCGTAGTGGGGTAGTCAGCCTTCGAGTTGCCATTTTGGGTCGGGATTTGTTGCCAGCTGAAACATCATCATCATCATCCACTCGTTTAGCTGAGAGTAGCATTTAGAAGTGTCGTTGAAAACATTTTATTAAACCCCTGGTCTTTATTGTCTTTATTCTTTGTCATTGGAAGGATTTGTGATTAAGCAGTTGCGATTGCTTATTGAACCTGGAATTGATTTGGAAGACTTCTTGGCGATACCGTTTTTGGAATACATCGACTCTCTCGCTACAAGCACACTGCCCTACGTCTCATGTTTTAACCGCTGGGTCGGCGCATAATAAAGGACAAAATTTCCATAAATGGATGGATCCAACTCGTTCAATTCAACAGATAGGCATAAGATGTTGCATATCATTCGATAGCTCAACACCTCCTGAATCCAATGGTGAAGTGCATGAATGGTTTGGGGAGATGGGGCTCATGTAATTTCATGTTGAAAATGTGCAAAGAGGTGGTTGGGTGTGAGATTGAAACCCAGGCCCACCTTATCTGAGAAACTCATGTGAGCACAACAGCATATACGTGTATGCATTGTACAGCAAATCGTCTCATACAATGATTGCATTTCATTGTTCAATAATGAGTATGCTGTATGATGATATACAAAAGGCAAATAAGAGCAGGCACATGTATGCAGCATTATAAGATTATAAAGGTGGGTTGATAAGATATTCACTGTATTATTAAATCTCGATTGCTTAGGTATAGAGTATGCAGTGGTAAATCAAAGTGGGGAGGTGATGTAGGATAGATGCCCTTTAATTTTGAAACAAATGGGAAGGGGCGCTTTACTTCACTTTGTCTTTCTTTAACTTTTGACAATGTCCGAAGGCGATTTGCCAGCACACGAGCATTACCTCTACAGCGTCGACGAACGAGTATTATGTTTTCACGGTCCTCTTATATATGAAGCAAAGGCAAGTGGCATGCGGGTTGATGTCAACAGCAACAACAAGTCCATTTTGACAGTGACGATCTAGATCTTGAGCCGCGAATGGTTCGACGACGATCCCGACATTGTAGGTGCTGGTTATTATGTTCACTACAAGGGCTGGAAAAACACGTACGTAAACCATTGATATCTCGATGTGGATATTGCTAACGGGCTACTTTTCTTTTTATAAAAGATGGGATGAATGGGTACCCGAATCACGCGTGCTACGCTTAAATGATACCAATATCGCGATGCAATCAAAGTTGAAAGATTTATACACGGTATGATATATACTATCCAACGTCAAGTATGCTGGTCTAATCCCATCCTTTTTGATAGCAAGCAGGCAAAAAGCGACCACGAGATTCCAGCACTGAAAAGGTAGAAAGGGAAATGGCGAGTGGATGATGGAGATACCAATGCAGCTTGTAGGAGGACGATTACTTGAACACGCCAGAGATAAGGATTGATATTCCCAACGGTCTAAAAGCTCAATTGGTGGATGATTGGGAAAACGTGACAAAGAACCAGCAGGTAGCTACCATTCTCGTGGATGCGATCGAGATAATGAGGGTTGCCATTGATGCATGATTTTAGCTCATTGTGTTGCCACGCACACCTACGGTATCAGAGTTACTGGAACAATACAAGGCATACAAGCTTGGAAAAAAAGGAACAAAGTACGTAGAATCAACAAGGATGAGAGTGCATTTGATTAAGATGGATCGATCGCATTATAGCCAAGAGACACTGGACGAGGTCATCCATGGTATCAAGGAATATTTCAACAATGCTCTTGGAACCTTGCTGCTCTACCGGTTCGAACGACATCAATATTCTGAGGCACGGAAAAAGTATAATCGAGAGATGGTGGATATATATGGTGCGGAACACCTTTTGCGTCTCTTTGGTAAGAGCTAAACTGCATAGGGAGGGTTGACTTATGGGTGATGCTCATCAAACTATGTTTGTAGTTCAAATGCCGTCTCTATTAGCACACACTGACATGGGCGTTGAAGCCATCAAGACCCTCACTGACTATCTATCAGACATTCTGCGGTACGTTTTTAATCAATTACTAGTAATCGGGTTACTTAGTCGGCATATTTAGGTACATGCAAAGGGTTCAAAAGCAGATCTTTACAACCGAATACGAGAATCCCGCACCTGATTATGTATCATTGACAAATGCAATTTGATATAAAGCACGCGCTGTTTCCTTCTTTTCCTTTTCTGTATTTTTCTGGTCGGCTGCATCCGCAACTTTTGTAGAGTAAACGACGAGTAAATCAAGAGCAACTAGTATCCCTCCTTTTATAGTACTTTATCCTTAATGACCCTATAGTCGGTTTTACCACATGTTTTAATACAATGCTAGCAATACACCTTGAATAGGATGATGATGGTGGTGATGGGACAAGATGTGCTGCTGTATTCCACTCCTTGAGTAAGGTCGTGCAAGCATCACGAAGCTCCGTTGCCCTGGTTGCGTTCTCGTGTAACCGAGCAACGAGTGCATAGTATAAAAGAAGCCTTGGTATATCCCCACCACCACACACCACAAGACTTTTTTTTTTTTTTTTTTCGTGACATGCGACCCGACGCCATTAGTACCCCTCTTCGTAGCGACTGGGATGTAGCTGGTCATCCTACATGTACATTATGGTGGCCAGCTCGCTCTCAAAAGGCCGAGACCGTCATCCTTTTTATTCCCGGCAATCCTGGTCTTATTGACTATTACACTGAATTTCTCGAAAAGGTCTATCAACAAGCATCTCCCAATGTCGAGATCTTTGGAGGTAAATGGAAAAAGGCATGGTGGTTTGAGCATGAGCTAAATGGGCGATCGTAGTGTCTCAGCTCGGCATGTCGGCTTCCAGTCCGCCTGACAAGGAGTATACTTTTCAGGAACAAATCGACCACAAGGTGTTCTGCTTTGATATGTTACAAAAAGCGAATCCTGATGCACGTATTATTATCATGGGCCATTCCATTGGTGCCTACCTTGCAGCTGAAGTAGTCAAGCAACGTCCCACAGCTGTTTCACGTGTCTTTGGGTTGTTTCCATGCTTGTACGATATCGGCAAGACCCCAAAAGGTATTCGAATTCAGGTACATACACACACACACACACACACACATAAACAACCAGATCATTCATCCATTTGCTAAGTGGTGAAGGAAATAGCGTTATCTGCTTAGGTTACCCCAATGGGTGCTTACAGGCCTTGGAACTGTGTTATCCTATTTACCCCCGCCACTACTGGAAGGGTTAGTCGGTGCAGTGACCAAGCACAAAGGACATATCCTCAAGGTGACCGCTTCACTGTGCAACCGATCTACCATCCGCACCGTAATAAGAATGGCTCATCAGGAGATGCGACTTGTAAAGCAATTGGATCATCATTTCTACTCGGCACATATGGACAAGTTTGTCTTGTACTATTCACCTACCGATGGATGGGCACCCCTTGAACATTACCGTACTCTAAAAGCAGCTTATCCCAATCACAGTAAGCTTGTCGTTGACTCAAGATGTGTGTGTACAACCACTGATCATCTTTCTCTAGAACATTTCTATCTTTGCGAAAAAGGTTTGCAACACGACTTTTCATTAAGTAAGTAGTTGTTATGGTGGTTGCGTTCGTTGTAGCTTTTTTTTTTATTAACACCACTCCTGCAGATACCAATGCAAACATTTATATGGCTCACAAGGTCATTGAATGGATGAGAGGTGGACAAGATATGAAGTTTTAGAAGGATCATTATTGTATAGTAATAGAATTCATCATTTATATAAAAGAAAACGAGCTGGTGGTACGGCCTCTAGTCGCACATAATTGGTATGGAGTCTATTGTTGTCAGAGAGTAGTGCACGCAGCTAAAGTTGAATACAATGACCTATGTATCGTTGAGTCAGCATCAAACAAGCTGTGATGATGATGTTGAATGACAACTACCTGCTTGGCAAGATTATCCAGAGATTTCAAGTCATAGGGATCAAGAAGCAATGCTTGCATAAACTCTATTTGAGAAAGTTTATAGTCAGCTTGTGCATTCTGGATAGCCGAACAACCGACTGCATGAAATAATGTAGTCGTTGGATGATGGGGAAATGCAATTTACCAAGCTAAGTGGTGTTGGTCCATCAGTTCCATGATGTGGCGTTTGGTTTACTTGATATGTCCCAGGATCCAAATACTGCGGGACTGATACACGTAATCCTGGTACTTTCAGGATGCCAAGAACATGAGTAGATCACAAATGGAACAAGTTTTATCAGCTCGAACCAAGAGAAATGTCTATTATGGGCGCATAAATCCGCATGAGGATGTGTCCCTAAAGCGGGGTGTGGGTTTCTCTTTCTTCTTTTGTGGTCATGTCCAAACGCGGTCAGCAACCAGAGAGCGATCATGACAACAACAAACGATCCAAACACGCTACTACTACGGATAAACTGACGACGTGCGCTGATGCCGAGATTTGGAATTCCATCACGTTGGACGACTTTAGTGTGAAAGCGCTATTTCAGTATATACGTTCAGGAGGCGACGTCAACATTGCCAATGCGGATGGGTATGGACTTTTATATTTGGCGGCACGCAATGAGAGCACTGAGGCTATGCGCATGTTGCTGTTGCAACCGGGTGTTGCTGTGGAGGCTGTGCACGGACCGAACCGCGAGTTAGCGTTACATGCATCTGCTACGGCTGGCCATGTGGATGCTGTCGAGTTGTTACTGGAACATGATTCACCTCATCATATACGCGATGCTTTGGGACACACGCCCTTGACCAGCTGTTTATTCTCTCAATCTATCGAATGTCTTGGCTTATTACTGGATGCGGGTGCGGATATGCATGTCAAGGATGAACAAGGGAATACATTGTTGCATTTGGCAGCGATCAATGGATTTGCAGCTGCGGTGGATCGATTGGATAAGATACCTGTGGACGAACGGAATGCACGTGGGTTATCTCCATTGGCAGTCGCTATCGGTCTCGGTCATGTTGAAACCATGCAACGCTTACTTGCTCGAGGCGCTGATGTGAATGGAACAACACGCTTGGGAAACACTATCTTGCATCATGCTGTAACATGGAATCGTATCGAAGCTGTCAAAGCCGTGGTGGATGCAGGTGGCAATGTCAATGTCCTCAATGCTATGGAAGAAACACCACTCATGCTGGCAGTACAACAACGCAAAATCGACATGGTGCGCTATTTAATGGATCATGGAGCCAATCCTTGCGTGGTGGATAATACCAATATGCCATTGATGTATGCTGCCAATCACGGATACACTGAAATGTGCGATTTGCTTATTACGAACGACACATCCGACTTTTTCATTCAAAGCGCAGCTGAATTGAGCGAACGTGTCAATCAAATCAACACCAATAAGCTATTACTGGCAAGGTTACAAGAAAGGAAGCAGACCAACGCCATTGAAGAAGATACTGACTTTAGTGCATTAATCAACATGAGCGACGAAGATGAGGAACAGCAACAGCAAGAACGATCACAAAACAACAATAACCAGCAGGAGAATAGTTGATGAGATGATAATTATGATGATGATGATGATACCACTACTACTAGCCTCCATGTGTACATAGATAGCAAATAAAATAAAGAGCTCGTATTTCGATCATGTACTAGTATCACTACTATAATGCAACTAGATAAGTGCCTCTATCATCAACATAGGTGGGTCGTTGGTGTTGTTGACTTCGATGCATGATACTGAGTAAATCGATATCGTCCGCGTCTTCTTCTTCATCATCCGAGATATATTCAGTCACATCATCATCACTTGGATCGAGCTCGTAAGAGCCTCCACGATCCATACGAAATATGGATCCAAATAACGCAGCAGTCGCTCCACCCGATGGTGTTAGCAAAGGCGATCGAATTGTCTCATTGGCTTGTGTTGAAACGTTATTCACAACCGTGATTTCTGTATCAGTGGGGGAAAGTGGCGACACTGGAGCAGACGTGGTGGTGGTGTTGTTATCATCATCAACAAAGGTGGATGGCTCCCATGGTACCGGTGGAAAAACAGTGAGCATCGAGAAACTCATGGGTGTACAATTGATAGCGATATCATTTTCCCTCCTCATGGCAGTAGTCATAGCGCTTTCATCCTCCTCCTGCTGCATACGTGTCGACGACGAAGCACCAATGATGATAGGAAATGTGATGGATCGATTCACGTCGGTTGTGGTAACAGCTGATACAGAAACTTGATATTCTACTTGGAGCAATGCGTTGGCACCTTGCACAGTGGGTGGAGTACCAGGCGGGATGGTCAAGTTTGAGGTGACATATTGCTTAAAGCGATTTGCTTTATCGATCATAATATCATGTGTCGTGGTTTGTTGAATGCTCTCCTTGGCATAACATCGCTGACTATGGTGAAAAGTGAATCATCTTTAGAACGCATGTTGTGCAAATAAAGCTCTTCATCATTATGGTCACTTGCCTTCCTCTTCTTATGCTTGTGATTCGCAACAGTCGTACACGAAGTCCTTTGGGTATCTGAAGTTGCTCTTCGCATGATAAAGCTATATTAACACTAATAGCATCACCTAAAGAAAAAAGGGGATTAACAAAAGGAGGTCAATGATGCCAGCAATAGTTTCTAAAGCAAACCTGGCGAATATCCAGAACGCGCCATTGTTGCTTCGAGTAAGGCAAAGTTTTGAGTACTGTTGTTGATAACGACCGTGGTGGTTTTGGTTTGAGAGCGTTGGAAGCGTGGAGTATCGATATCCATTCGAGTGGCAATGACCGGGACTTGTCTTTCAGCTTTTGGATTATTATCGATGTTGCTTTCAGATACAAGAGCGGGTCGTCGATGAATAGCCGTCAAGAGGTATTGGACTTTGGCAAGGTCGTCATTGTTCTTTTGATGAGATAGATACACTCGTGAGATGATGATTGTAACCATGGTCTATGTTTTGTCCTTACATGCATTGTGCTGGGTATGTCAATGTCATCGGGGATTTGAAACGAAAAAGGGAATGCGTATGGTTTTGCGTCCAGCATAAAGAATCGATTCCCGGTAGACAATCGTAAATACTTTGTCATTTGGAAAAGAGTAATACGCTCTGCTGCTGCTGCTGTTGCTTCATGCACATGAAATCCAATCTCGCCAGTGAACCGGATCTCAATATTGTGCGTCTCAATACGTTGATGAGGATGGATAATGACATGGCCTGAATATATCAACAATGAGTGCTATTGTTGTCGGAAGGGAAAATGCAGCTCGTTGTCATACCAACCTTTCAATAAATCACCAGGGCAATATTGCCT
The DNA here is from genome assembly GCA_000697475.1 of Lichtheimia corymbifera B2541. Classification (NCBI taxonomy): domain Eukaryota; kingdom Fungi; phylum Mucoromycota; class Mucoromycetes; order Mucorales; family Lichtheimiaceae; genus Lichtheimia; species Lichtheimia corymbifera. The sequence continues at coordinate 7,737 of JNEU01001176.1, forward strand.
TTGCGTATCGAACGCAATGTCAATGTACTTCATGGAGGTCTCTCGCATTGTGAATGTGGTGGGAAAGAGAAGAACGGTGAGGCGGAGAAGGTAATCTCATGCGCACGAGATATTCTGGAAGAAACATGGCTGTGTACACACAATGGGCCTGTGCTACTCAACAACAAAAAAGCTATAAAAAGTATCAAATGGTTGTTTGAAATAGCAATTGACGACGGGATGCATCCTCTTTTCATGCATTTTGCTCCTGCTTATAACTTTGAGTATGGTAAATATGGGATATCGTTGTCCTTTTTGAAACGGCAATGCTTTGTAAAATGCCTTTTACTCGCTTACGTTGCTGCTGTGTTACGACTCTAAAATCTAACATTCGCAACAATAATCCCGCAATGTCTATGCTCGTCATAATGATGTCTAAGAAATTGTAAGCAAAGCCTTCCCCTTGGTGGTGGGATGTTGTATCATGCAGTTCATGCTCTTTCATCCTCATAATTATGTCCTCGTGAACAATCATCATTATATAATAAGATGACATGCATTGCCTCAGCCACGTGGTGAAGAATGTGATACGAGAGAGGGCTGAGGCTTTCAAGAACTTGTAAATGCTGTATGATGTGGTTTATTCTTGGCGACTCATTGTCGCATTAATGAGCTCTTTGTCTGAGTAATTCTGATGTTGATCATTGATGTCAATGACAAAGAAAGCCGAGAATAGACGGTTCCTTTCTTATCCTATCTCGTGATTGCTAGCATTCTAAAACCTTCTTTTACCCTATCTGTACCCGTACTATCTATTAGATACCCTATTCGTTCTTCATTATTTAGACTTAATTAAGAGAGCTGCTGATCAAGACTTGCATATTGCCCTTTGATGCATGAAAAAGAATTGCTGGAAATACATGAAACGTGACACCTTTTTATTGTACTGGCGGATCTCATGCCAAAGTTGATTGGAAGCTACAATGTTGATGTGGTGTGTGCGCGGGATATTCTATGTCACGTGCCTTTTTGTTGTGGTCAGCTATATGTAATAGCCAGGTCTTCTGCATGATTCTAAGGATATTCTTTGCTACAAGAGCACCATTAACGTCTTGCGATTAACATTTTATCCATCGACATGATCACTTTGGATGAGCAGTGTAAAAAGAATATTACCGTCATTATGAGCTTGTATCGGTGCATGGCTAGTTTCCGAATCTGGCAATGTTGGAAAAGCGATTGAGGAAGTGGAGGTAGCTGGCCAATCACCTATCTTGGTCGTTTCTACTCTATTTCCTCCCTCTTCGCAATGGCAGCTGCATCACCCAGTAAGTCTCGCTTGAATTCTCTTGTCATCTTGAAATGGGCGCGAATAGAAGCTGCATGTCGCTCAATGCGCTTGGCTCTGTGTGCTGTTTCCATGGGGTTGTACTGATGGAAGGTTGCTTCATGCTTTATAGGTATTCGACTTAGCTTCCTTGCTCCAGGCGATCAGTCCAAGTACGAGTCTCTTTTTGCACAAGCAGCTCCCAGCAGCAAGTTCATGTCTGGTAAGCGAGCTATCTCCATCGAAGAAGATGATTTGATTGACATGTATCTATGTATTACACGCGTGAAGCTGCACAAGCAAGGGAAGTGCTTTCTCGATCAGGATTGGATTCTGAAACATTGGCCAGGATATGGTGAGTAATCGAGTGAGTGAATGGATGAAAGAGTGGGCATTTAACATGACAGTATATATGTATCAATAGGGATTTATCCAATGTGACGCAGGAACCACAGCTCACCTTTCCCGAATTTGCTGTTGCCATGTATTTGACATCAATGCGAATGACCGGTCGTGATATTCCATCAACGTTACCCGATGCTATACGGAACGAGATTCAAACAGCAACGGCCATGATACGCTCAACTGCAGACGCTGTAGCACCTCAACCAACAGGATTACGCTCATCCTCATCACCTTCTTTACTGGGCGTCCAACCTATGCCTCAACGTTCTAATTCAACATCCATGCTACAATCACTTGCAAAAGGTCAAACCATTCAGTCCCAGCCTACTGGATATCAGCAATCTCAACCCACTGGATTGCAACAGCCCTCATTTACTGGATTACAGGCACAAATGACAGGTGTACAACCCATGCCCACAGGTCTTCAACAGCCATCAATGACCGGTCTTGCATCACAACCTACTGGGATGCTACAACAACAACAACAACCCACTGGACTTCAAGTGCCAATGATTACAGGTGTAACCCCCATGATGGGCAACAATATCCAGGTGGCGATGCCTACAGGGATGGCAGGCAACAATATGGACTTCACCAATCAAATGATGCCTGATGCGCAGATGGGAGGAAATCATCAATTCCAAGCTATCACGGGGAAGGTCAAGATTCCATGGGCAGTGACGACTGAAGAAAAGCAACGCTATTCCAAGGTGTTCAAATCATGGGATACTGACAACAAAGGCTACATCTCTGGAGACAAGGCCAAAGAAATCTTTACACAATCGGGATTGGCGCAGAATATTCTTATGCAAATATGGTAAAGTGGAGAATATATGTACATGGATGACCAAAGATTGACATTTGGATATTTATTACATAGGAACTTATCAGACCCCAACAACCAAGGCAAACTTAATGTGGATGAGTTTTGTGTTGCCATGCATTTGATTTATCGCAAACTGAATGGATACGACGTACCTACATCTCTACCAGCCGAACTGGTTCCACCTTCGACACGGCAACTCAAAGAAACGGTCAGTGAGCTGAAGAACTCCATCTTACAAGATATTGCCAAGAAACGCCACTTGACCAACTTCAGTTCATCACCTTCACTCTCACCACCTACCACACGTGGTAGTCCATCACGAGCTCGTAGTGTGAGTCCTGGACCTACAAGCAGCAGCAGTAGTAGTCGACGACGAGAAAAGTATGTGGACAATGATGATTCTGAGCCCGTTTATGTATCGAGTGCACGACGTATGGGACCTGATCGTAGTCGTTGGGGACAATCACGAGATGGTAATGGTTCACCTTCACCTACTGCATCCAAATCTTCGGGTACAACAACCTCCAGCTATGGCTATCGTGGCAAAGCAACTCGAATCTCGGATATGCGAAAGGAGATTGCTCAACAAAAAGAACGCCTCAAGCAACTGGAACAAGAAGCCATTTCTAGAAAAGCGACGCCTTACAATGAGCTTTCATACACGGATCGTAAAGATATCGATGAAGTCAAGGAGAAGATTCGAGAATTGCAGTCTGAAATCGTTCGATCAGGGGGTGATGATGAAGGAGGAAGTCATGCATGGGATAAATACAGCAGACAAACGACCGAGTTGGCTGATATCACAGAACAAGAGAAATCGCTCGAATCTGAAATCCAATATCTGATTGAGACGTCCTTGCGGAAGCTTGTTCAGCAATTACAAGAAACGGAAGAGGACTTGGCAGAGAAAAAGAAGCAGTTGACCAAGCTGAAAGCGTCAAAGGAGAGTAGCAGCAACAGTACAGCTGGATTGGATATTGTTGGTACAGGACCTAATGGCGAAATCACAGAGAGTGATCGTATTCGTGCAAAGGCAAAAGCAATGGTGGCTGCACGTATGGGCAAAATCACCGGCAAAAGCAGTACAATCGATGTTACAGCAGAATTGGATGCAATCGATCAAGAAAAAATGGCGTTTATTGGTCATGCAGACTCGGTGTCAGCCATGATCCAAGATGTCGAGGATCAAGTCAACTCTGTAAGGATGGAGACAAGTCTACTTGGCTTAGATATAAGAAAACATGAACAAGATCAGAAAAAGATTGATGAGCGACAACGATTCGAAAAAGGCGATGGTGTGGCCATGGATCTCAAGGACTTTATTCAGCAATTGGCATTTGAAGTAGCTACAGCTAAAGCACCTGATGTAGACCCTAGTTTTGAATCTCGTTTCCCATCCTTTGAACCATAGAAGATATCCCTCCTCTTCCTCCTTCTCCTCCTCCTCGTACCCCACTTTTTTAAAATACATTGATGATGTTTTTAATCTTCAAACAATTCTTCTAGCTTCTTTTCTCGAGCAGATTTAGGGCTTTTAGAGGATGATGATGATGATGGTGGAGATGGTGATGATGATGATGATGATGAAGTATCCATGGTAGATTCCCTTTGTTGTTGTTGTTGTTGCTTTTGATATTCTTCAATGCGTGTATTGGCTTCATCCAAAGCAGCTTTCCATTCTTGCTTGTCATTCACCCAGATACCATGACGTCGTTTTTTTTGATCTTCTGGATGTGCGGGAAGTACAGCCATTGTGTTGTAATACTTGTAGAGCGTTTTCAGCGTAGGTTGATCGAGTTGATAGCTCTTTTCAAGTTCATTCCACGTATCCTGTTTATCGAGGTCGCCAGGTGCAAAGCGTTTCCGTCTTTCCAAAGCAGAGAAAATCACATCAATGCTAGTACCGGGTCGTCGCTCTTCCTCATCCTCGATACGTTGTCGTTCACGCATGATATGCAGCATAGGATCGGACTCGATGGATTGTTAGGGAAAAAAGACGTTTCTGATAACACTCTCGTCAATACTCACTGTTCGCATTTTTGTCATTGTTTGCTCGACTTTGACAGGTCCAAGAGCTCGTAGATTCTTGTCAAGCTGTGGATCGCGTGTCTCTTGTTCGGGAAACTCTTCCAAAAGATCTACGGAAACCAATGAGCAGCCACTCCACGCATTGCAATGTATTTCATTCCCATGGCAACACACATACCAGCAGCAGCAGATTCTCGTAATGAAGAAGGTGTCTCTGTGGGATATTCATGGATAGCAGCAGGATCGCGACGAACTTCCTTTGGCAATCGTCGTACAGCTTGTTTTGACGCTTGGGCACCCATTTGATTTTTTGGTTGGAGAAAGAGAAAATGTATGCACTCGTGCAACACGCGCCCAAGTCTTAGTTATCCGACAGTATCCTCAGCAAATAAAACTTGATTGTAGCAACTTGAAATTGAATCCCTATACATGGCTGCTGTGTGGGTGATATTACAAGCTGGTGATAGGCAAAAATAATAGCGAGGGCTCATTGTGTTGCATTCTTATACTATTACCCCATGTATTATAATAAACAATTGTATTGCTATTATCGTCAACAGTTTCGCTTGTCCATTTTAACCAATAGACATCATCCAAGCCATTTCACATGTATTGCTATTGTCGAGAACTTTTTAACACACGTAATTAGCATCCTTGGCTGATTGTTTAATATCCTAGTTTAGGATCAATGTAGGGGGGTGGTTGTCGGGGAAAGGAAGCTGGGTTGTCAGGAACGATGGATGTGAAGGATCCACGTATGTAAAACGATGATCTGCAAAAAAGAGAAAAGGTTCGGCTGCAGTGTTACAGTAATAGAACAGCGGTCAACTATTATTATGGCTAGCCACAAGCATCTTTTCATTGATGATATTAATGAACGGGATAGAGTGCGTGTGTGCCTATCACAAATAGCCCCTCATTGTCAAGAAAAGTAACAACTTGCATTGTCTGCTGCTCATGCACCACTCTTTGCTATTTCCGCGTGCAGGCTCTTTCGCATACCGCCCAAGGAAAGGCAATAACCCATAAGCAACATCCCAACGCTGCTCCTCAACAACGATAGTCCACTTGCACAAACCACTTTTAAAGTGATTTTGGATAAACTGGTATTCTTGCAACCTACAATGGATATCCACATAATATTCATGCAAGATCGACTTTGGCAACAAATCAACATCTCGATGCCCACACAAAGAGCCAGCATCGACAATAGATAGGATCACAAGTCATCTACAAGGATACCTTTTTTCGTTTTTCTCGGATGATGTGACAGAAACAAAATGTTCTGGACAGCCCACTCACATGTAAAACTTTCAACATGATTTCCTCGTATTCCGCTGTGTGTGTTTGAGTGGCAAGCAAATATAGTCCAAAAGCGAAACAGTGCCATGTGTCAACGTGGGATGGACACATGGAACCAAAAGGCTGAGAGCTGTCAGTGTGGTGGATCTTCTAAAAATAACGACCGCGCTTCTCTGTCTAGACCCAAAAACTGCTTCTCACACCGTGAAGGATGATAAACATAGCAGCGACTCCGCTTCCCACTCATCATCATCCCCATTGTTGGTAGCAGCAGGGATCGTCGCTGCTAATGCTTTGGACGACCGGAGGCGGCATGTGCGTATATGTGTGTGTTTCTTTTTTCGTTACAGAACAATGGGCCCCTCCCTCCCTTAATCTCTCACTTTTTTTGACACACAGACATATAAAAAGCCCGTGATCTTTTTATCTTTTTATCCCTTCGTCTCCTTCAAGCGTACATTTTACTACCATCGGATTCCATCTTATTACCTCTTTCTCTCAGCAACCCAATACACGATGTTCCAATTCTTGCTGTTGACACGTACCAAACAATCCAGTCAGCAACCATCCGCCACTACTGCTGTTGACGACGTTACTGCATATGAAGAGAAACCACCCATGGTGCGCTCAGTGTCATCGTCGTCATCACTTGATTCATGGCCAGTGGATATCGATGATTGGCATGATGAGAAAGAAAACTGGTCATTCAAGGATGACTATGTCTCATTTCCAAGTCTCGACCCTCCTGCTTTGGATGATCATCATCCTACTATCACGACCATCACTTCACAATCATAATTCAACCTTTTTGCACATACACACTTTTTTGCCAGCCTTTATCTCCACTCTTCTTCTTCTACTACTGCACCACGAACCCTAATCCAATCCTTTTTCTAATAATGCGATGATGATAATATGCCCCTCTTCTTCCCCTCCTCCTCCCCTCACCAACACCAGTAACAACAACAACAACTCCGTATCCCACATGTGTGTGTCTCACTTTTTCTCTCTTTCCACGTTCCTGTATCTTTTATAACCTTTTCATGTGTTTCTTTGTATATGCCCAACCCCCACAACCTCTGTACCATTTCCTAGTAACGTCGGTCAATATATGCTTTTACCCCCCTTTCTCCCACGTAAAGTTTAAGACAACTTGTCAAAGACATGATCCCACATTTTTCATTTCCCAAAGTGAAGTCCGCATTCATGCATTGTGTAACTTTTCCATGGAGAGGTTTGCTAGAATGGGGGAATTGACGCGCGTTATGTAGGGGGATGAGGGGGTCATACGATGATGTGTATGTGTTTGTATATGTATACTTACCAGCAACGACTGCTGCTAATACTACTACATGTGTTTGTGATCCATCATTAGAGTCGTAGAGTGTGCCACGATTGCTTGCACACCTGCAGCTCACTGCAGCAATTGAGGTCGTACAGGTGTAATTGTGTGCATACTGGAGATGGTTCTCGACGTTTTCCATGTACATGGATCATGTTTTATTGTACTTTGACTACTCAAAGAGACTATCACCTTAATGGAATTATTTTGTGGGAGAAGCAAATACCAATCGGATGCGTGGTCAAGGAAATAGCTTGTTCTCGATATGTGCTTCGACTTGCTTTGTATTCAAAAGTGGATCGAGATACGTGCTTTCGAGACTTGTTTATTTCCAAATCCTACATCAACGATTGGTCTTGATTTTATACTCGACACCAGCATGGTCATAATCATCTTTTTCTCCCAAGCGACTTGTCATTGAGCGCAGCAATAGGAAACATATGTCCACCAAGTAAATAGCGAACTCGGTTTATCATGCTGATGTTGCCACGATCCTTATAAAGTGGAGGACTTTTGTGACAAAGAGCGCGATCGATATAGCAAAGGCTGCTTCACGCAATAAGGTACCGGCATCAATCATAATAGCTGTTCACAGCGGGTGGTGCTTTGTTGGAGCGAGTACAACGAGTCTTGGGTAGACGTCCAAAAGGAAAAAGTTGTCAAGCCACAATGTCGTTTTGTCACTCAATAGTGAGGTTCATTTCAATAGGAAGGTGCTTTCCCCAGAACGTCGGTCGTTGGAGGTTAAAAGGTCTTTTTTTCTCTCACTCTCACTCACTGAACCAAAAAAGGCATAGTGTTTGTGAGGCACAAGTCATAATGAGCTGTCATAATGATGACTGAAGACTGACTGAGGCTGAGTGTGGATTTGGACTAACAACAATGTGTGTGGAAAAAAGATGATCTGATCTTTGTTGTAGGGACTTTTGGATGATAATGAATGCAAATGATAGATTTATTGTGAGTGTTGTGTGAGTGTGGATTGTTAGAAATACACAAGAGTGGGTAAAAAAAAGTATTCACAAAGAAAGGGTGGAAAGGGGATGGATAAAGTAAGTGTTTGTGTGTGAAAAGCCAAACCTCTCTCTCAATGTACAAAGACACCAACTCTTCTCTTTGAGGGATGAGCAAGAAGAACATCATCATCTTCATCAGCATCCGCCTTACGCTTGTGTGGTGGGGAACAGAGGTTATCCTGCACAGGTGTAGGCATACCGAGGTTGATAATGGTTTTAGCTTGCTGATAATTAGCGAGAGAAGCACGGCTGGTGATGGGAGCATGAAGTGCGGGTATCTTGAGAGGTGGCGTTTGGATGTTGTTGTTGTTATCATTATGGGAAGCATCGATCGAGGAGTGTGTTGTTGTGATGGTTGTGGTGGTGTGATTTTTGGAAGGTGCATACTTGAGATGGCCTTGAAGCATCATGATCCACTTGTCATAGGTATCCTTTTTGACGTAAAGAGACCAATCCAAGAGTTGAAGCATGACTCGTTCGGCATGGTTGACTTCGGCTACGCTTAAACCGCTGACCTTGGACCAGGCCGAGTTTTTGTATGTCTTGTCTTGAAGGAACTTGTGAGCACAGATTAATGCAGCAAGGAACATACGACGTCCGCAAGCAATATAGACATTATCGTGTCGTTGCTCCAATACTCGAGGTCGAATACGAAACAAGTAAAAGATAGCAAGTTGCAAAGTCGAATGAGTCGTACGAGAGTGCTTTAAAATATGGTGCAGGAACGTGTTGAGATTGGCAATGGGACGTTGAGCATTGCCATTGCTTGGAGTACTACAGGCATTGGGCCAGATGGAAGCAATGGCTTGGACCGTGACATCTAGAACAACAGAGTTGTGTGTGTGAGTCTTTCACTGTATGCAAAAAACCCGTGTGTGTGTAACAGCGTGATATTTACCAACAAGGGCATTCACATAGGCACGTTGCTTCTCCTGATGTTGTTGTTGTTGTTGTTGTTGTTGCTTATGGGTGGTGGTGTTATGGTTATCAGTTTTGCATGTATCTTCTTGTGGTGGCGTGCGTCGTGGCGTAGCAAGTAAAGAAGAGGAGGTGTGATACATGGATGAGGCGTTGTTCAACAAAAGAGAGAGTAGCTGGTATTTATGATCGTAGCTTGTACCAATCGGATGCGGCGCAGCATCGGCAACTGGGAACGTGACTGGCGGCTGCGCAGCAGCAGGAGCGTTGTTGAAAGGATTCATTGTATGTAATGCTTGGCAAGATGCTGTGTTATCGGCACAACACTTCTTTTAGGAAGGGTTCAGTAAGACAATCGATATGGTGGTGTATACAAAGTGGGGACCAGATCAAAAAGAATAAAGATAAGCCTTGGAGGTGCTGAACCTTTAGAAGCGACGGACAACGACAAAGTACGAAACCATAGCAGTAAAAACAAAGAGAGAAACGATAACAATAAAGAGGGAGATATATAAAGTTAAAAGGTGTAAAAAAGAGATGAAAAAAGTGTTAGAGGGATGTTATTTAATTAAAGATCCAGGAAGAGCAACTCTGCAACAAAAAGTGTTGGCGTCTTTTAAAGAGCTTTTGAGAAAAGAAACAAGACGAAAAAATCGAAGTATGGTGAGTCACCAGTCGTCGTGCTGGTTTTGGGGGCTAACTCAGCCTTGAATGGAAGCATCCCATTCGGCCCGGGCGATTAGGCTGTTTGTGCTGGTGTGATTCAGATTTGATCAGATGCAATTGGTCCTGCTTCGCCCGTCTCCTTATTTCCATCCCCCAATCATAGGTGACACACACACACTCACACAACCGTGGCAAAGGGGTTCTTAATGTCACACCACACATACAACACACTTATCGCATCACTATTTTTTTTCTCTAGTGCTTGATATAACCCCACTATCATTAAGTGCATGGGTATACAATGGCTCTTACGATATTATAGTGCTGTTTTATGTCCACTGTGAGACGGTAAAAGCGATAAAAGTTGATAATCTATGTTACAGATAATCCCACGGTGTCAAGCCACGTCACGATAATCGTTAACTCATCTATATCGACCAACATGCACAATAAGGGTAGTCAATCAGTGATATCCATTATCTCGGAGGGGGCAACTACAGCTATTAGATGTCACATGGCGATTGGATGATGATGATGGTGAGGGAGGATGATGAGTAGTAGAAAGATATAATTGAGAGATGCGTCATAGCAATATCTCGGATGATTTCGTAGATATCTGGGTATGTAAAAAGCACAATGCATGAAATATCTGCCGTAACCACTATCATCACATGATGCTGCGTCGTCTTGCATGATGCATTACGAGAAGAAGAGTTGGATCAATTTATTGCGTTTAAAGGTGAAGTATAATATGGATAATTAAGATATCTGGCCGTTTGGAATTGTTGGGCATGAAACGTATCCTCCCGCATTAGTCTTGAGTGGTCGACCTTTATAGGTTGCTGTTCCATTTTCATCAGTCTTTAAGAATTCTGCCACCGATTCGAATACACGTTGCTTGGGTTTTAATATAGGAGGTGAATCCATCTCATCTTCTGGTTGCTGCTGCTGCTCATCGTTGGTATCCACTTTGATGCGTTCACCCACTTGGCTATCGGCTGCTGGTTCAAGTAAAGCAACTCGGTTGTCATTGGATGTTGCTGCGAGAAGCATGCCTTGAGAGAGTACCCCACGGAATCGACTTGGTTTCATGTTGCTCACGACAACCACCTTTTTATTCTGCATAAATCAATCACGTGATTAATATGACATCTGCAAGTGTCATCCACACCAACCACCATGGTTACCATTAAGCTATCCATGGCCATGTAAGGCGCTAATCCACTGACAATGGTTCGAGGAGACTCCTCAGCCAAATCCACTAAATACACTTAGAGTTGGTGATACTAGCGTGGTATCTGTGGGTGATCGCACCTTGCTCAATGAAGAGGTGTTCCCCTCCAGGATGTTTTTCCACATTGACGACTTTACCGACACGCAAATTGACACGGTGAATGGGATCGTCGCGAGCGATAGTTGAAAAGTACTTGAGGAGATTGGGGGTTTGTTGTGTATATCGTAGAGCGCGTAACATGACACGACGAGTTAAAGATTTGTTGTCTGGGAAGGAATCACTGCCACCACCAAATACAAAAATTACCCCATGTATATACAATAATGAAGAATGAAGAATTTTTAATGCAAATCTACTAATAGTACACAGCTCTACGAATATAGCGATCGGTTCTGGGTGGTTTGCCATAGATAGGCTCGGAGGTGTCTAATAGAAAACAATATACATGAGTCAATCCATCCATCATTACTTTTATAATCCATGCATGCACTTACTGAGAATGTCGCTGTAAATTTGACTGACGGTCTCATCCCATACTTGACGGAAGAAGGATACACCACGTGCCTGAAGACCATGACGTTCGACAAGACCCTTGACATCGAATGCATCACGGCTTTCTACCTTGATATCGACCTTGTCCTTTCCAGCGTTAGGTTGTTCATATGCAATCAAGGTGTAGCGATGGTATTTGGTGCCTTTTTGTGGATGTGGTGGAATATAGTCGAGTACAGTCTCGCCATCCTTGACAATCGATTCTGTTGCAGAAAGGGGCACATTGGTTCTAAAAAAAATCGGTAAGTAACCCATTGGATAAGAAAGAGAGAGTGCAATGCTTACATCAACCAATGGCAACGTTGTTGATAAGTCTTATTGGCGACATCAGGCGAATCTATTATATATATCGAGCTGGTTAATGCCTATCATCCAAATCGAGTTCTTTTTGACTTGCCTGGATCAACGAGCATCAAAGTATACAACCTTTGTTCAGTATGGAAGTTGGTGACATCAATCTCGGGCAAACGCAAGCTCTAACAAAGATGAATCGAATGTCAGGATCCATCCACCTCTCTCTATCCTTTTGATCCAATCCAATCCTCCTTCTTACCTGCTCTGGTTTAATAAACACACCAGGCTCAACGATTGTGTCATTGTCCAACTTGATATTCACTTGCACGGTAGGTGCCACATCCAATGGTAAAAGATCAGGAACCACCCGCATCTGAGTAATGCGTTCCATAAGTTGAGAAAGAGGTGCCTTTTCAAATTGTTTCTGGGTCATGTATCGGAAGACAGGGCGTGACATATCCACTATTGATTTGTATATGTAAGTTAGTGATCGCATAATAGGACCCTATTTTGTTGTCAATACCATTGCCTTCTTTGAACTGACGTCGAATAGCAGGATCGTTCAACTCTGATTTCACCTGGAGATCGAACTTGAGAGCATTGAGAGCAGCAAGCTGTGCGGGTGAATGGGTGGCTGTCATGGAAGAAACGTTAGACGATCTTGTTTTCTTTTCGTTGGTTGTGGACATTTACTCTTTTGCAAGCGAGCAAGCTCCTTTTCCACCATATCAAGCATCTTTAATCGCTCCTGTTTGTCCTTTTGAATCAATGCCAAAGCTTCCTCATAAGCGGTGTGTTTGCTGGAGGCGTGTCGAACGGTCTGGCGTTGTTGTTGAAGATAGTCAGCTAGTGTCGTTTCAATAAAGGTTCCGTCGAGTGAATTACCTGCAACATGCGGTTGGCATTGCTGCAACGCAGAGCTGTTCGTCTAGTCCATGAGCCCAACATGGGGTTGTTATCAGAGTATGTGTGTTTATGGAAGGAGTGGAGAAGAGAGGGACCGACTTTGAAATGTGTTTACTCGTGACTGCAACCGCTGAGCTGTCAAATTCAATGCTGCATTCTAGCCTTCCCTGGCTCTGGCACTGGCATGAGTATGTATGGCTTATAGCGAGAGCCCATAATGCATCCATGACCTTTAATCGTTTGAAAGATATAAAAAGATTCGGAATGCTGAAGGTTTCCAATAGTCTTGGACAAGAGACTTCATAATGCTAAAGCTTTTTCATTCTACTAGTAACAATCAATGCCTTCTCTCTATCCACAAAGAATATGATCACAACATGTACTCATTTCCACCAATGATATATTATGAGTGTGTGTTTATATCGCATCATGGACTTCTTTTTCATCGGATGATCCAACCCACCCTGATGCCCAATAAAATACAAAGAACAATGATACTGCTACTGCTACGTAAAAGCACATTTGTCGCTTATGTCGTGTCGAGATCATACGATTCATCCGGCCATACGATTGTCGCATAGAGTTTCCTAAACCACCAAAGGCCTGATGCTGATATATAGTACATAGTGCGTGTCAGCCCTGAGTATGACAACACCATATTGACAACGCTACTTACCGAGTCTTCCAAGACGCTATCCTGGTTGTTCACGTCGTTGTGCATGTCGATTGTAATCTAGAAGCCAAAAGGAAATGAGTGGAGGGGACGCAATGATAAAGCAACCACTTACATTCTTGAGAGCCGAGAGTTTGGAGCCTAGCTCATCCATTCGCACATCGTTTTGTTGTTCGAATACATAGCTGTTATCCTTACTACTTGAGGATGGGTTGGCCCTGAAGAGACATATCAGCGTTTCGTGAGTCAATAAAAAGTCATATACATTACATTATATCTAACTTGGGAAAAGGGTATCACACACACACGCACGCACACGCTGTGTTTCGCATTGAGCAAAAGTGGATAAGAGTGACCAAAAGCAGCCAATCACAAGGGAGCAAGTGGTGAAAGCCTAGACCATCAACAACTACAATGAATTCATTTTTATTCCATGGCTTGGTATCATGAAAGAAAGAAAACGACATGGATGACAAAGAAAGAGATGACTATTGACAATGCGAATGGGGAGGTTGTTGAGGGGGGAGGGAGGAAGATGATAAAATAGGATGGAATGATGTTGCTATTTACTTGGCTGCATGGATGAGATCTTGTCGTGTTTCAATCACCACAGGAGCACGGATACTTTTGCCTTCGACAATCTCTCGTAAACCTTCACCACCATACGTGACCCAAGGCGACAATTCAAATTGTTCGGGATCCCCTTCAACACGTCCACCTGCTGCTTCAATAAAGCGTACATGTTGAGCAATGATATCACGTCTTGAAGTTTCTGGACAATCAACACCTGCACCAGGGCCATTCTTGAGTGGCGAGAATTCATCCTTTCGGTCAATCTCAAGCACGGAAAATTGTTCGGCAAAAGGGAATACGTCAAACACAAAGCATTCAAGTTTCATTCCACTGTTGGTCTTGGGCACCACTTGTTCGCCGGTTTCCAAGTCGACATGCTTGATTTTCTTTTTTGCAATGTGATAAGCCAGTTGTGATGAAAAGGAAGGCACACGTTCCAAAAAGGCAGTAGAGAAAAAGTGATTGGCAATGTTGGCGGCACCAAAGGCAAGTGAACCATCCTCTCGACGTTTTTCAGAGACTTCCTTGGAGATTTCAGAGTATTCAACCACGCCATAACGTCCATCACGTACGCAAACGACACCCACAGGTTCCTCAGGAGCTGCTTTGGCTGCTACCTTGACACCACAATCGGTTCCTTTGCTCACACAGTACCCGATAAATACTGGATCCGCTACACGTGCAAGACAATTGTCCACACAATAACAATGGCTGTATTCGATACCACGTTCCTTCAATGACTGGATCACACCTCTTGTCTGGATAGCTGAATAGATACCACCGTTACCATCTGGAGCCATGGCCACCTTGTGCTTATTCTCGAGCATGATTTTGCCGTCAAAGGTCAAGCATGGCAACGTGCCTTGCTGGAAAAAGATAACGTTTTCTTCATTGAGACCGAAAAAGCGGTTGGATTTGAAAAAGCTGTAGGTGGCGTCATGGGTAGGACCGGATGTCATGATGTACCATGGGATGATGCCTGCATTTGCATTGCTGCTGGGCTTACGATATTGACGTGCTAAATCTTGCAGACGTAAAATGCGTTCGGCTTGCAATTGGAAAAGCGTCTTGCCTGATGGAAGATGAATATCATAGCATCCCTTGGGTGCACTGGATCCTAAACGCGTGCCTTGTCCACCTGCCATCAAGATCACGGCCACTTTGCCTTCTGCTATTTGACGTAACCCCACCGTCTCCCATTCTGCACGCGTCTTGGCAGATGCTTTGATCACAGAGTCAAATACGTCCTCTGATAAGGGTTCAACCGAAGCCTCTTGACTCGTAGCATTGGCTGCTGCTGCATTGGTCACCGACAACTGGTAGATCTCATTTACTCGCTCAACATTGATATCCGTCAGTTGCTGAAACAAATCGCGCTGCTCATCGTTTGACAGATCGTCAAAGAATCGAAAGACTTGGCCTTGACCCGCTTGTTCATATCGGTCCTTGAGAGCTTGTATATCAGAAGCTGCGATGCTGATTGTCATTGGGGCGTGTGTGTGTATGGTGGTGGACGTTTTGAAGAGGGAGAGAAAGAAATGATAATCAATTCAGACATATATAAATAGAATTATATCTACCAGTAGCGCACTGAGTTTCTATTATACGATCGCTCGATCATTGTTACACCACGCCAAATGCCCTTGAACCTAATATTAGAAACGTCAATATCCATGCTTCATTGTCCATCCTTGCTGCTGCTGTTGCTGCACAAGCCTATCTAGGATAAAGAATAGCATTCATTCCATGACAAAGTGTTTAGAGGGATCTTGAGTTACCATGGCAACCATTCCCAAAGTGGAAGTACTTGGTTGCCATGACCAAAAGAGAGTGCCCAGGCCCCAATTACCCACTGTCTTTTTCATTGTCTCAATTTGCTGAATTGCAATTGTGGGGGGAACATGGATACATTTTTCATGATCCGAATGCCGGTTTAGGTAGCTTAGCAAAGCCTTCGCTTTCAATAATACAACTGTTGGTCTAACAGTGGACGAAGCCCATGCTTGTATGATTATCATTATGAAAATATGCCAACGACTACTTACACATCCATCCTTATTTTGTGGAACGTGAGCACAGCAACAACAAGTAATTTGAGTGATGCGATTGTTGGATGACCTTGTCTATTTCAGATCCTGATTTATGCGTGCACAATCAATCACATCAAGGATCTCTGTAAAGGCTCCCCATCAATCTATCAGCTCATCAACATCCTCAATAGACATTTCATCACTCTTTGTGGTCACAGCAGGAATTCCCACGCCCACCATGCAGATATAAACAAGATGGATGTTGTCGGCCCATCTCTATCTTCTTCCCATCATCCTATAACCCTTTGATTGCTAACACCTTCAAAATCCCTTGGTTAGTAGCATGTTCGAGAGCCCTTTTTGTGAGCGATCCATGTACTCATATGTGTGAAGATCTTTAGCCTTTCGTTGTTATTCTATTTGTCATTGTGATATTTGTTAGGCTCTTTGCTAAGGTAAAACCTAATCACCTCGCTTGATGAAGCATGTATTCATACTGTACCATGGCTCTTTTGATGTAATTACCTTGCCAGATGCACCTGAAAAGTTGGGCTAGATGGCATATTAATATACAGCCCACATGGGGGTGGTAAAACATTCCCATCCCACCGGACCTCTATGCCCTATATACATCCAATTCCCCAATGTCTGACATGGCGAAACCTGGCGTCGTCATGGATAACGCAAGCTTGTTGAAGAAGGGTCAACAACCCAATAGTTGGAGGTGTATTATTCCAAGTGGTGGTAATCAACGACGTCCGTAAGGTGGTCCTGGCCGTGGTCGTAGCGGTCATGGCGCACATTTTCCACCTCCACATCGGCAACAACATGCTGCTATTGAGCCCCCCACCTTCATTTCAGGCTTCCGTTTGGCAACCTACAAACTCCAAAAGACATACAACAAGCAAACGAGAGAAGCATTCAAGGGAGTGCTGTGAGACTCCTCTGAGTGCTCGAACACTAATATCATCATCATCTTTCACAGACCTTTTCATTAATGAAATGTTGCATCATTTTGCATTGGGCCCTATGTTGTCGATTGTATTGCTAGATTAAGTGTTGTACTGCTAAACCACTATTTGTACCGAGAGTTTTCACTAAGCTACCTTGAATCCCGTATTATGGATTATGAAAACTGTATTCATGAGCCCTCCCCCAACTTTTTTATTTTCAAACGCAAAGCACTGTACTATCGACTATTGTTCTTTTTAAAAAGTCCGATCCCGAGGATCTCTCTCGCTTCTTATCTCTCAGGCACATGGCTAACAAGATGACGGTGAAACATCCACCCCGCATTCAAATCCGCAAATAGCCATTGATTAAGCGCGATTAAATTTATAATTCATTCTGTGTTGTCGCATACTATATTATAACTCTACATATCATTGTCTAAAAGGGTATACAAGGGCGCAAAGGATAATGGGTGGTTGTGGTGGTGTGATCAAGTAGGAGGATCGATCCGTGTATCCAAGTCAGCCAACCATTTCTCATCAAGATACCAAAGACCACGGCTAGAAAGTTCGTTTTTCTTGTCGGCACCAACCTACAAAGAAGAAGAGAGCTATGAGTTGACTAGAGGTATCATATCAAATATATATACGTACTCGATAATTGGCATGCAAGATGTAAGGTTTCACACCTCGAGCACGAGCAATGTTGGAATCAAAATAGACCAATCCGTTTGGAAAGAAAGCGACATCCAATAGAGCAATCTGATCTGCGACGGAATCGATAATCCTGTTGATAGCGCCTTGCTGGGTCATTTTTTCGGGTGAGGTGTCCTGGAGATAGATGGCTTGAGCGAGGAATCGTTTCATGGCATAGGTGGGTCGCATCAAGTAAAAGCCAGTATTGACTTCGTGATCAAAAGCGCCTTCCAATTGAAAGAGAGCATCCAAATCCTGATATGGGTCCAATGACATGATGTAATCCACTGCCCCCGGTCGTAACCAAACAATATCCACATCAGAAAAGAGCACTGTTGTGTTGAGATAGAGTAATTGTTGAACAATGATGGTTTTGGCGTGAGTGATGGCGCGATAGCGTGGCGAAAAGTAATCCTCAAACTCGGGAGAGGAGGGATCGTGAAACCAATTTTCTGGAACCTGAGTCGCATGGTCTTGATAACCAGCTGCCACCATATGCTGATATAACTTATCATCCAAACAAAAGACCAAATAGTGCTGATCTTGCTGTGTTCGCTCCAGCGATTCGATCCAGTTGTATAGGTACTCTCGCATACCATAGTTGGCTGTTGCAATAACCAGTACATTATCCTCTCGTCGGTTGGCTTCAATCTTGGCTAGCACATCGGCACTTGGCTTCGGTAATGACTCTGGCACAATAACAGGGGTCGATTCGCCGTCATTCGTTGTTCCTGACACAGCATGCCAATGGGGTCCTTGATTAGAGCATGTGCATTCAATGGTCTGTTCATCCAACGATAAAGCGGCCGACTCGTAGTGTGGTACCCATACTGGCTTTGGCTCGAATTTAAGGGATGAGAGTATCAGAGCAACGGCCGCAATGATGAAAATAAGGGCACCAGTGATAATTAAACGTCGTCCTCGAAACCGATCCAAGAAGAACATAATTTCCCACCATGTTGAGCGCTGTCCACTTTACAGAATCTATCTCATCGGCAAATCGGTCTAACTGGGTTTCATCACACACGAGGAATGGTTTGGTTGTGGACCCCAAGTCATGCGTGCAATCCATAGCTTATCAGAGCCACGTGGCATTGTGAATAGCTAGATGATGATAGTCTTAGATACATCTTTACAATAAAATCAACTAAGTTTATTATCTTTTTATCCATTCGCTGATGATGGTTTCAATGAATATGAGCGGGAGATCCTTTTATTTGACGCTGTTTTCTTCGTGAGAATATAATAGGAATGTCCAATAATGCAAAGAAAGCATCTTTTATCTTGTGTCGAGGTTACATGTACCTTGCCCTGATTCCTGTTCCACACGGCCGGGACAAGCTATGCATAATGAACCCCGCTATTGGATCACTCTTTCTTTGACAAACAATGATGCACAAGCATGACAATGAAAGTTGGCCTTCTCAATCGTGTAAACCCATCCCAAACATGTCCCACACCACCCCATGTAAAAGTTACTGCATTATATGGTTCCTCATTTAATCAGGCCAAAGTTATTCTTCAAAGTACATGATATGGATCCAAAAGGGAAGCTTCTCGATATACAACAAAAGCCGGGCCGTCAAAAGTAAGGATTCCTCAAGACCTTCCAGCAATTCGATTGTTCCATTGATAACACCAACTATGGGAATACCAGCAGCATTTCCAGCAATGATGGTTCAAGTCCTTTGATTCTGGTATCCATGTATTAATGCTTCTGGTGCTGGCACTGGTTGGATGACGTACGATGAGCTGGTAGCAGTGGTGGTAAAAAATCATGCAACAACGGCATCAAATCATGGTGGCTGATAACCAAAGCAGCAGCCGGTGATGAGCATTGTCGTGCTTTCTCTTCCTTTTTCATATCGCTGCATAGCAACCAATTCCCAATTTGGCCAACGCAATCGAGTATACGCGCCATGTGTCGTTCAGCATGATTCAGCAATGCAAACGTGTGCGAGTCCAGCTTGTATTGAATGGCGACGGACAAGGATGGCCCACCCAGCTATTGATAGCAGTGAGTGCATACATACAAAAGTAAAGCTGCATATGTTAATACGAAACCAAAAGTGCATGTTACAGGATTCGCGAGTGACAATGAACCTCCATCCAACAGTCACGAGCTTGAAATCTATATAAAGAGCGAATCCTCTGCGGTTTTTCCTTTGTACAAAAAAGAAAAAAAGTTGTGTCTCTGGCGGCGTTTTCTCTCGCCTTTCCCCCCTCCTCCCTTCCTCGTTAAAGTTTGAAAAGGGCAGTTGAAACCTGTCTTATCTTTCCGTGTGATATCCCAACAAAGAGAAAAAGAAAGAGGAAACCATGATGATAGCTGACGAGGTACGAAAAAGCAAAAAAGTTATAGAGCTTGAGTGCCTGATACAACCCATGTAACACAAAAGGATACCTGCGCAATCTGTGACGACCCGGTGTCTACAACATCAAACCAAATCATCTACTGTGATGGCAAAGGTATTAAGATCAAATGATGTCTAGGATGCCTATATTTATAAATACTTTTATCTTAGATTGCAACATGCCTGTACATCAACGTAAGATGAAGACAATCGAATGAAGCTTGTGGATAGTTAGCATCAGTGACTTACACAATATATCATGCATAGGCTGTTACGGAGTGGCGGAAATCCCAGAAGGCGACTGGTTGTGCCAGCGATGTCGTGCAGCCAAATTCAGGAAACGAGTGGTACATACATATATACAAGCATGATGATCGTAGCAATGGTGCTGATGATGAATATATGGTTATAGGTGGTGATTTGCTGCCCTATGCAAACTGGTCCCCTGAAACGATTAACCAGAGATTCCAATGAGTATATCCATGTTACTTGCGCTATGCTCAACAAAGATGTGCATCACCAAAATGGACCGTATACCCTGAGGAGAAGCGCGCTCAATCAATACGTACGTACAATATGCGGCATGAGAAGGTTCTTTTATGCTCAATGAACTTTTTTCTTTTATAGACATGCTACATCTGTAATAGAAAACAAGGTCTATGTATTGCATGTGGAGATAAAGGGTGCTCAAGGTAAGCAAGCAAGCGTTATCCAAGCGTCTGGGTTTTATGATTTGACTGACGTGATTATTTTTTAAAGGCATTTCCATGTAACATGTGGTGTGAATGCTGGTGTAATTACGTTGCGACCTTCAATGCCTGCGAATCAACCTCAGTTTTGTGTTCATCACTTGCCAAATGACCCTGCCAACGGGATAAAGAAAACGCTCACGCCGCCAACACCTACTGCACCACCACCACCACCGCCCATGGCCAAAACAGTACCTATGAAACGACCATTACACGAGAAGCAAGAACCTACTTTCTCCTTTCTTGGTGATAGCGAAGATTCGGATGATGCAATGAGTATGGCATTGGGACTAAAAGGTGCAAAGAAACAACATGTATCCAAGAATGACAATGAACGACCACCCAACAATTCCAATCGACCTTTTTTGGCATCACCACCACCACCACAACCAACAGCATTGAAAAAGAAGACCTCTTCCTCCGCAATTCATCCTTCCATAACATCCACCACCAACACAGCAGCGCCTACTCCATCCCATCCATCATCAGAAGAAAAAGTATTAATAGCAGAGAAAAAGCTAGAGGAAGCAAATAAGGAGATCAAACGGTTGAATGAAGAGCTGGAACGACATGAGAAACTACGGCAAAAGGTCGCCAAGATATTCATGTCACTCAACATATCAACCACCAATGGCACATTTCCGACAAATGAGAATACCGAGCAGTATATCAATATCATGCATGAAACGCTAGAACGCATTGGACGACCTACCAATCAAGAATGGTCAGAAATTGCAAAGTTTTCAAAGGCATTGGCATTTCGTGGGCCTAGGCAACATCATTGATTGATCATGACTTACGTTTTCATTGTACACGCATACACGCACGTTCTCTCTCTCCTACCTGCACACTCTTTTACTCAGACAATGTTGATAATATCGATGACATTTCAACACGCTGATCAACTTTTTCCCATATCACATTCGCGTTCAACAGAAATCCTTTCTCTTTAAATCAATGCCCATCTCCTCCCATTCCCTTTTATAGCACACATATGGTTTATATTATATCAACCCCCATCCCCTTTTTCTCATCCCTTGCAAAAAGCTGTACATCTCTTTTTTTTGTATCATCATCTGTGCTTTAGGATACATATATTCATGTAACACGAAAAATCAAAAATATTACCTTAAAAGGAGGAAAGCTGAACACGTTCGTGCAACGTGATTGTGTTTTCTGTGCTCAATGTTTTTTTTTCCATCTAAATTGTCAGCATCATGGATCACTTTTGAAAAGAGCAACAGCGAGAGGAAGGGGGAAATAGCACGAAATAAGGCATCCTTGCGCATGATTCATGTACAATACCGTTATGGTAAGCGGCAATTGCAGGAACATCTGCTTTTACTGCTACCAGTACTCCTCCCATTCTCCTTTATCTCCCTTGGTTTTTCATTTACTGGCACACAACTCCACTGACGCCCGACCCCGCTCTGTGCAACAAAGCCATCAAAGAGGTATATAAATGTGCGTCGCCTCCCATATTGTTTGTGTACAACCCCATCTTTGACTTTCCTTTCTACATACATCATTGCCGAAAAATGAAGTCCATTCTTTTATGCGCTGCTGCCCTTTTGTCGACTGTGTCTGCTAAAATCACCGTAAGTAGCGTATTCGTATGATCCCATCTTATGCTAACGAGTTTATTGACTCTTTTAGATTGTCACTCCCTGGGCCGAGACCACTTGGGTAAATAAAAAAACACAATATAGCTTTGCCTATTGTATAATAACATGGCAGTAGACGGCAGGTGGCCATGGTAACATCACTTGGACCTCTGAAAAATCAGATGCTTCTCAAGAATGCCAGATCCAATTGATGAACGGCAATGCCAGCAATGCAAAGTAAGTCCCATAAAATACCATCATTGGCTTGTTGTCCATTTGCTAATTATATTATCATAGCATGGTTGCATTCATCACCAGGTACTATTACTACAACGAGAGGGTACTATTACTCGACAATATTAAAACGCTGATTATTATAGCCCTGCATCACCTGTCAAATGTTCGGACAATCGATTCGACGTAAGTGAAAAAGACGACACACCATCCAATGGCACCATGCTTACATATATACCTCTCATTGTAGATTTATCCCTTGAACGATTTTGAATCCGGCAAATACTGGGTGCGTATTGGACAACGCGAATCCGACACATGGGCCTATTCTGGTGTCTTTAATTTCAAGGGAAATGGATCTGCTACTCCTTTGCATCAAGCCTGTAAGCGTTTTGTTTTCTGCCAAAGTGGCTCTTTTATCATCATGACTTATATGGATCATCAAATTGTACATAGCTACCTTTGACAACAAAGTCAGTGGTTCTTCATCCGTGGCTTCATCCACTGGCGCTGCTGCCAAGTCTTCGCAAGCTTCGTCTTCAGCATCAGCTTCGGCATCTGCAGGAAGCCAAGCCAATCAAGACATCGATACCAATGCTGCTACTACCACCACTCACACTCAATGGGCTGTTGTTGCTGGCAGTGCTGTTGCTGCCGCCGTTGCACTGACCGTGTAATGAAACTAGAATCATAATCAACCCTAATTTATATGATGTAGCTCCATGTTCACCTATATCTTGTTGCTAATATACAATTACATCCATTATGCTATAGACATGTCTAGCGTGATAGTTTTTCCATCCTGTGCAACATTATGATTACACATTCAATGCGCCGCTTTGTCCCTGTCATGGTCACCACGAATGGCTCGTTGTTCATGTAGACAATGGTCATGGAAACAATGCTTGGATTAAAAGAGCTTGTAATGATGCACAATGATCTGAACAAAGAAACCTTGATGAGAGTAAACATAAAGAGCCCCTTTTAGAATTTGTCTGGAAGACTTCGTCATTCCCGAATGCAGCAGGTTATTGAAATGCATCGACAGCTGATAAAGATTGCTCATCCCCAAACTTTTTAGAAGCTATCATATTGGGTACATCCATGCTATGATTGCTGGTAGATTTAATTATGATGAATGCTTCGCAACATACTATCGCCAGGAATCCGTGTCCTCCTTTTTAAGCGCAATACAGTAATAACCTACCCATTTCATTCGATTGTATCATCGATCGACCTCATAAGAGTATAACATGTATATACATACCCTGTACCAAAGAGTAGGAATTGCACAATGAAGTTTGTCGGCGATAAAACGTTCTCTTGTCAACAACATTACAAGGCCGTAGTCGGTCGCCGACAATATTGCAATGATGATACCACCGCTAAAAGCACTATGTGCTTAACCATAACCAACGTGCTTTAAGGCTGTGATTCATGCCGTCGTGATGCCGTGATTGTTACTTGCAGATGGATACTACTACTACTACAATGATGCATATCCGGTTGAGCAGTGTGTACCTTTGTCTATCAAAGTTTTGTGTAACATGAAAAGCTATTTCTGTGGAGCGTTGCTATTTCGAGCACAAACACATTAATACTTTGGCTCTTGAAAAAGCTTTGCGTTTTCTTTTTCTTTTCCCAACACCCTTTTGTCATGGACACTTACTCGCTGGCATCCACAAAAGTGAGCGATCAAGATCTTGAGCAGCGAGGATTGAAACGCAAAAGAGTGCTATCTATCTATGGCCTGAAGGACAAGAAATCGGTGCGATTTGATTTAGAGCATTGTCAAGTAGCATATACTTACTCTCCAGCCGAATATGATCGAGGTGGTCTTCGACGACCCTTGACCTTGTATCGTCCCAATCCTGCATTGTCGCTATCAATACCACCACCCACCCTCAACAATGGCGATGACAGCCCTGCAAGCAGTGCGAGTCCTGAAACACCACCTAATACATCCACTTTTCGTATTCCCCCGCCTAAACTTTCTATCGACACAAGTCTTTGCGCTGGCCCGCTTATTTTTACCAACATGTCGACGACATATATAGGCGACGATGATAGTACTACAGAGGATTTCTTAGTACCATTGTCTGTTTGAAACAGCCGATGGATATACATACACATATCCCAACGCATTGGTTAGCTATACCGACGTTGTGTGCATGATCCTTCTCTAGAATCCCAATCTCACCACCCCCTTCCACCCTGCCTTCCACACACATACACAACAGCCTTTTCTCTCTCACACACCTTTTTTGCATAGCAATGCAGCAGTGACGATGATCATCATCATGGCTCATTGCCTTGCGTATACCTTGTTTGTTGCTTTGTGCACATGTAAAATTTCATTATACTTGATCATCATCTCTAATACATAAAAAGCTTAACCCATAAAAGGGAAAACAGCGAGAGGATAAACACCTATTCATCATCATCACCTGCACGTTAATGTATGCACACTACCTTTTTCTTCAACCACAATATAAGCGTACTCACATGACGGCATTCATCTGCAATGGATTTTCTCAAGCAGGCTAATAGAAAGATCTCGACCTATGCAGTGGGTAGCTCGTGATGTCATAAGGCATGATACGCGGGCTGCAGCAGTAACCCAGTCGATCGACAAGCACTGACGACAATCAAACATGATGTTAGGCAGCAGTGTGCAACAGCTCACGTAGTATATTAGTGTGCATGAATGGCATTGTGCGTTTCGCTAAAGAAGGGTACGTGCGTGCGTATGGCTGTGCGTGTTTTTTATCGGCCGATAGCTGGGCTCAACCGCTACCGTGGTTACCACCATCCTTTGATTGGGATCTATCGTACCAAGATCATGTTGGATAGCTCCATCATTGGTAAGCTAATACTTTTCCCTATTGGCCCAGCTTTACAAGCTTGTATTGGTTGTTTACAGCAACTAAGAAAGGATGCAAGGCTCCTTGGGCCTTGTTCCCTTCCTCCTTATTTGACACTCAATCTTCAAAGACAACATGATATGACGGAAGAATGAATGAGCGAGTACTTTTATGGTATGCTGTTACATTGCGTAATATGCTAGTAATAGTGGACTGACACCAGCTGATTGACAAGGAGAATAAAGGGGAAATAATGTTGATTGTTCACATTGGTGCACTATAATGGGATCATGAGCTCCCTGCAAGTGGATAAATGCACAATAGATTTCTGGTGAGGCTAACACAAATGGTAAATCCTCATGCTATGCATATTTTAGAAAGGCCAAAAGCCGATCTTTCCTTCGAGAGTCTTATATCCATTTCCTTTTTGCACCTTACAAGTGGCACAGAACCACGTTGTTCATCATTTTTCTTTTGTACAGGTAATACGAGGATTCCACGTGTTGCTTTTGGTCTCAGCATGAAAAAGAAACTATGAGCGTTTCCACAATTGCTTTTCCTTGTCAATGGTCGCGTCATGTTTGTCAAGGGGATGCGGGGCGTTTTGTTCCCTTTGACCACTACTCACCTTTGCGTTCCGATCATGCATCATGTGTTGCAGGATCTGTGGATGAATATGTAATGAATCGCATTGTATTTGAATAAACGAATTCAACATGTGGCTCAAGACAAGTATTAGTATATTAGATGGATGAACGACATGTAGGACAAATGTGCCACGTTACGATGCACTCCGCACTGTTATTATATATCGAGGTAGTATCATCATAGCGCATGTTATTTGCCACACTTGACTTTTTGCTCCTCCAGACCTATGAAGGAAAGGTATGTTCCGCCTATGCCCCCCTTTATAGAGAAAGGGAGAACAAGTGTGGAAAGGGCAAGGAGGAATTGAACATGAAAGGATAGAAAAAGATGAATAGCTCGAACAGACTTCTGGCCAAATGGGGCCATTGCACACATGTCGGTATCCCAAAAGACAGCTCATCTATGCATTCTCCCAACCGTTGCACCACACAGCTGCAAAAAGGTTTATATAAAATCGCTATCCTCTTTTCTTTTTTCTTTTCTCTTCTCCTCTTTTTCCCCAGTAGATTTGGTCCTTTTCCTTTTCTCGTCAATCATCCACAATGCTGCATTGCATGACAGCCTATCAAACCAACAATGCCCAGCAATACGGCATCAAAGCTGACACTGGCAGAGTATGTCACATTTTATTTGCCATCACGACAGACATCCATCTTACATACACATATTTTTAGCGTACACCTGGATTGTTTGGCAGCAAGCGATCGTCTTTGGGCAATCTTAGAAAATCGAAATCAGCAACGAGCAGCCTTCCCAACAATCGACCACGTTCTGCATCAGCACCTCGAAAGCCATCCGACTTGATGACAGTGGATATGACAATGAAACGCCGTTCGACTGGATGTTTACGTCGGTCCTCCTTTTTGTCCACTAAATCATCTGTTGGTAGTGGTGGATCTGGCAAGGTGCGTGTAGATGCTTGTACAACTAAAAAAAGAGAGGGGTTGTGAGGGATGAAGGGGGTTAGTTACTTGAGGATGTTGATGATAGGAAAAACTAAACCCTTATAATAGGAGGCGTGGCGACCACCAGGATTTTACGAAATCCCCGACATCCTCGGCAACGCCTTTTTGAAGCCTGAACCTTCCAATGAAAAGACATACAGCCTACGCCCTTATACGCCCAATAAGCACATTTCAAAGAAGCCTTGGTTGCCTGTAGGCCCTCACTCTGAAATTCCACAACTTCCACCTCTTGTGCGTACCGAAAACGAATTCGAACGTCGCATTCGTAAAGCATTGCCAAAGACACAAGTCTCGTCTCTCGATCCTCGCAACAAGTATAGCAGCTTTAAGGAAATCGGCACAGGGTAAGTACCTTTTCATTTGAAGCAAAAGCAAACGTAATACTTACATGTATGAATAGTGTCAATGGATCTGTTGTACGAGCCAGCCACAGATATAAGAAGAATACGTTCTTGGCTATCAAACGTTGTCGATTGGACCCTGATCGCGAGTATCGAGCTGCTATTGTCCGCGAGCTTCGTATCATGGCATCCGGTCATTCCAACCTTATCCGCTTGCGTGAAGTGACTCTATGGAGAGACGATGTCTGGATCGCCATGGATTTGCAACGCTGCTCTGTCTTCGCTGTACTTTGCCAACGTGGCATTCCAGAGGAATATGCTATCAACATCACATGCGAGACTCTCAAGGCTTTGATCTACTTACACAGCAAGGGCTTTATCCACCGAGATGTCAAGTGTGAAAATCTCTTACTTAGTTGGAATGGCGAAGTTAAGCTTGGTAAGTCTATAACCATGACAACAACTACAACAACATGAAACTTATCATCATGCATTGTATAGCTGATTTTGGTCTTGCGACTCGAACCAACAAACGCAACCGTGATCGTCTTGGTACCAGCAAGTGGATGGCACCTGAAGTTATTCGTGAGCAGTACTACGATGAAAAGATTGACATGTGGTCTTTGGGTATCACAATCATCGAAATGATGGATCGGGTCCCTCCCAACTACCTTATCAAGGATGAGATTGAGTTATTCGCTACCATCCTCAGTGAGCCTAGCCCAACATTCACTTACAGCTATCCAACCATGTACATGCGTGGCCTCGTCGCCTGGTTGCTGGATGAAGCACCACAAACACGCCCTTCAGCCAAAGAAGTCCTCGCTGAAATTGATGCCCATGTCCAAAGCCGCCTCTTGAATTGTGCCAGCACTGTCGAGACAGCTCGCTTTGTCAACCACGTCCTGCCACCTGCATAAAGGTCTCCAGGTCTACCAATCAACACCACATTGATATTATATATACACCATATACCCCACTACCATGCACATTCATACGCTTTTTACGCCCATTCTTCACTATTGACGAATGACTTTCAAGCCTCTTTTGCATAAGCCTCATCTTCAGCCTCTTTTTTACGGTTGTTCACAATGTTCACGCCCCAAAATTATACATCCCCTTTATGTTTGAAGATCTCACTTCTTGTATGATCACCATCCCCATAACAACACACACACACATTAACCAAAAGAGCCTATAATCTCTCTTGTAAACGGATTGCATGCATTCATGTGAATAACCTATTCTCATTATCAACTTATAATAAATTCTCATTGTTAATTCTGCTATTTTACTAATTATAGTTTGTTTATGACGATTTAGTACTAGCCATGTGATGTGTTACATTAACGCACAGGTTGCGTGGAGAACGACACAACAATCAAATCTACTTGCATCTATCATCCTTTTATGACTTTTCAAATACAAACAATGAGCCTGCCTTTACGGTATCATTCATGCATCATGAAGGAGGGTATATTTGTAGAGAGGCTCATACGTAGTAAAGTGAGCACAATTCGTAACGTCTTCTATTATACCAAAGCCATTACCTGTGCACTGACCATGTTTGTGCACAGTTGGTGCGACGATTCGGCGTCATGTCATGTGAGGAAGAATAACAATGAAGGGGAGTATCGTTAGACACATGTGATCCGCAATGCTGAGGAGTATATGTTGAATCAGCAGGTCATGCAAGACATGCGAGTCAACGCTATGTACCCCTTTCTCATAATCAACGACTAGCGTGTCTGGGTTGCTCGGTTCGGCCATAAACCTGTGGTTCTCGTTGAATGGGTTAACATATCCTATGAAGTTGTAATGATCTTACAATAATCACAATACTTTTTCGCGGTATGCATCCTTGCAGGAACCTGTATCCTTTGCTTTATCCATGTTAACAATGAGAGACTACCTTTGTAATGCGCTGTCTGGAACAATGTTCAGGACAACAGGCAAATAAATTCATGTTCAGTACAGCCTAGTCATCACCATCGGTTCATCATCGTTTCGCCCACTTTACACCTTCCCATTCAAAAGACTCATAATAAAGCATGGAGGTTTATGAGAGCGAAATTGATCAACGTATCCGAGAGCATCTTGTGTGAAATTTTCAGGTTCGAAATGGGTAATCTCAATGTTATGGGCAAGTCCACCCTACATTATATATCCGTCCTTTCATCGTCGGACGCCCCCATTTTATTTCTCACAATGAAGCCTGCGACTTTAATATGAATGGAGTTGATCAGCATGTCGAAGCCCACCGTCTGACCAAGTTTCACAATGGAGGTGGACAACGGCGAGGGTGTGCGCTATGCACCCGACTTGCGTTCCGTCCATCCATGGTCTCCCCTACATTTGGACCGCCGGATTCATTGAAACATCATAATGAAGCATACGGTTTTTAAATGAATAGGGTTGATCAGCAAGTCTCAGCGAACCTGCTTACGAAGTTTCATGTTCAAGGGAGGCAATCCCAAGATTATTCATACTAAATGGCATCTCAATGAATCCGGGCGGGGTGCGGAATTCCGTCGATCATAGTAAACCCCATATTATACCCTCCCATTCAAAATCTTTGAATGAAGCATGAGTTCTTTATTAAGACAAAGTTGATCAGCATGTCCGAAAGCACCTTGTGTGCAAATTTGAGGTCAAGGTGAGCAATGTCAAGGTCATGGGTCAATTTATTGTGTGCATGGATTTGCGTGTCAGTGCCTGACCTATTTAATTTCCCAGCTCTTCCTCACCCATTTTCTTGTCTCTTTCTCCCATTCTCACCGTTGGCTCATTCAAGTACAACTACCACCTGCGAACAATTGTCCTGCTTCAACCCATCATGTCAATCCTATACTTGCCTTGATCCTATTTATCTTTGACCGAATGGCAAGACCATGGCGTGTCAATCATGGATTGGTTGCACAAATCCAGGAGCTGTCGATCTGCATTAATGTGCACGGACTTGATAGACGCCAATCCCGCCACAGTAAAATAATGTATGTATAGCTTAATTACGAGGAATGCATTCAGTGGTCTTTATTATTGACGCAAGTGTATAGGCTATTGTTGAGGTGCATATTCACAACAGTAACTGTAGCAAGCGGGGTGGGGTGTTGTGCACAAATTGGGAACCCTGAGAGGAACGGCAAAGAGCCCTCTCTTCTTCACTCCCACTTCACAATACAAGGTAAGAGGTGTCTCCATTCCCAAGCTACAACTCATTAACGGCTGCCATTCCTTTCAATGTGCAGTGTCAACTGGGTGAACAGGTGGTCAATGACGACTCTTTTCGGCTGCAGACATTCAACAAGGACACGCGCGATCTACGATGACTAAAGCTTCCATTCCAACACAACATGTACGGTCAATCGCTGCAACTCTTTTATTATTCAAGTTGGACATTGTGGTACTAATGTTCACGTGTAGATTACTGTTCTCTCGTTTATACAAGACCTAATAGGGTGTCGCGTGTGTTCATTCCCAAGCTGTCCACAACAAGAAGTCTGTACACTGCCTCTTTTGGGTATGTTGACAAGAAGACGCGTCTAGTTTGGGTTTCCTTGTTACCTCACAGTGTGCTCATGGTAGCTTGAATACGTTGGATGATGGTACCTGTGGCAGGAACAACAAGATATGGATATCAAAGAAAGAACGCTGCATGGTTGGCTCAATGGTATGCATGGTGTTGGATCTACAAATCAAGACTGGCTGATTAACGAGTCTCACAGGGAAACAGCAGCAGCACATACTGGATCGGATGAATACCAGGCTATTTGCATCAATAATGGTATTGGCAATACCTAGAGGTACAGTGCATCATTCTGGGATTAGTTGGATTCAAGTGAACTTACCAAACGCCATACAGTGGCAGAATTTCTTTCGGCGATACTATTATTATCAAGACTGCACGACAAGGCTGTCAATGTACTTCACTTTCCAGGGGAGACGGACATGTTGTGCCCGTGGACAGTGCGACTCATGTTGCGACCTCAGGGATTTAAAAATGCATCCTCTGTGCGCACGGCCTCCATCGTTTTACGGCTATTGATCTGCTTGCCTTTAGAGAGAGAAGATGGGTATCTCTATTGATGCACAACATCGCCGGATCCACTGTTCAGTGCGGTTCAGTGTCAGCTGGTGAAGGATTCATGCCAATGGGTCTCTGTTAAATCTGGTGACAAGATGCAAGCTGTCCATACCAAGAAGTCTTTACACTGCCCCCTTTGGGTATGTTGACAAGAAGACACGTCTAGATTGGCTTGCCTTGTTGTCTCGCATTGCGTTTATGGTAGCTTGGATACGTTGGATGATGGTACCTGTGGCAGCAACAACAAGACATTGATATCAAAGCAAGAATGCTGTACGTTGGTTCAATGGTATGCAGTGGTGTTGGATGTACAGTGCAGGACCACTTGATTAACGAGCCTTACAATTAAACAGCAGCAGCACAACTGGATCGGATGGATACAAGGTTATTTGCAGAAACAATGGTATTGGCAATACCTAGAGGTACAGTGCATCATTCTGGGATTGGTTGGATGCAAGTGAACTTACCAAACGCCATACAGCGGCAGAGGTTCCTTCGGCGGTACTACTATTATTAAGGCTGCACGTCAAGGCTGTCATTGTACTTCACTTTCCAGGGGAGACGGACATGTTGTGCCCGTGGACAGTGTGACTCATGTTGCGACCTCAGGGATTTAAAAATGCATCCTCTGTGCGCACGGCCTCCATCGTTTTACGGCTATTGATCTGCTTGCCTTTAGAGAGAGAAGATGGGTATCTCTATTGATGCACAACATCGCCGGATCCAGGACAGTGCTGGTACTGTGACGTTTCTTGGCTGTGGGCTTTTATTATTACTTTACATCCTGATGGCCTATTTGGTTCCAAGTCTGCGGGTGATGATTGCGTGATTCAGGTATGTATGACTCTCATGCTTTTTGGAGACCTTTGATGCTGAAACGCCTACCATTATTCAGAGGGACCATTGCAGAGAGCTACTTGTCTTTTGGTGCTTTGGAGTTCACAAGATCACAGCTATGATTGCTAAGTATTACTGGATGGGTTTGGAAAACTTCGTTTACTGAACATCTTTTATAGGTATATCATGTCAGCCATGAGGAAAAGCGCTATATATTTTGGTGTCGTCAATCTTTATTGTGTCTCGGGTGGTTGGGTTACCAAGCAACGGGCGATTTCTCTGAAGGGTGGCAGCCAATGCACGCCTCGTGTGAGTGGATTGTATCAGCAACAAGCAACAGCATCCATATTGTTGGTATGATACCAAGCTTTATCCCATTATCTGGTGCTTCCCGTTATCGGCAATTCGGTGCACATCCTGAAGTGAAGGTCGCTTATCGATTGATCACGTCAACAAGGAGCAACTTGTATGCCTTTGGTGTCAGCGAGCTTTCCATCTCCTGGTGGTTCTGGTTATTGGCCAATTGGTTTCAAGAGCATTCAGCAGCGAACGTCTCTTACGGGTGTGTCACATCAACAGCAAACAACGATGGTGACGTGCCTTTTTGGTGCTATCAACGTTTATCGATCGCCCAATGCATTCATCGTCAAGTATCGCCCCCTTCCTTTGGAGATTCACTGGTGGTATGTATAGCTTTGGATACATATACAAGTGCCATCAATTAACAAGCTCTACAACGAAACAGCAGCAGCGCAAAAATGGATGGAATGGAGATACGGTTGTTATTTGAAGGAAGGGCGCTCTTGAGAAGTTCCACATGTAAGAGTGTTCATTATGGGGTGTGCCGCATGCAAGTGCACTTACAATGGAAGATATGTAATGACAGGATCAAGAAGGCTTTTCCTTGGTTATATCACTGGAGTCTTGGACCTTTCACTTTGTGTGCATCAGCAACAACAAGCAACAACTTATATATCTTTCGGTGTCGTC
The DNA here is from genome assembly GCA_000697475.1 of Lichtheimia corymbifera B2541. Classification (NCBI taxonomy): domain Eukaryota; kingdom Fungi; phylum Mucoromycota; class Mucoromycetes; order Mucorales; family Lichtheimiaceae; genus Lichtheimia; species Lichtheimia corymbifera. Next base: position 41,124 of record JNEU01001176.1, read on the forward strand.
AAGGTTTATCCCCTCCGATTGTGGTTCTGGTCGTCGACGATTCTTTTGATGGATATTCAGCTACGCATGTATGTTATCGGTGGATCATATCAGCAACTAGTACAAGAAGCAGCAACAATGTGCAACAGAATCCATACCTTTAGTGTCAGCAACATTTACTCGATTCTCTGTGGATTTCATCATTGGCCAATTACTTTCATCAAGAGCGCTCTGCAGCGTACGTCTCTTATGGGTGTACTACATCAGCAACAAGCTACAATGTGTGTGTGCCTTTTGGTGTTATCAACGTCTATCGAACACCCAAGGCAGCCGTCATCAAGCAACACTCTTTCCTCTTGAAAAGCGGCTATCAGCAATCATTTATTGCATGGGCATCCCTGCAGCGAGGAAACCGGATTTGGGTGTGCGTAGCATCAAGCATTCTATATTTCCATATGGTCTTAGCTAAGTATTGTTACCACTGTCTCAAAAGATAAACGAGTAATATGCGCATTCATAGGTCGATCATTCCATCAAGGCATATTTTTTACATACTCTTTGGTGCCAGAAGGTCTATTTGTTCTCTCTGGAGTTGTCAGTGCCAAGTCCTATTGCTTTAAAAGGCGACGATCAACATTTGGCTTTGGTGTATTTCTCAGAAGCAAGCAAGCGATCTCTATTGGATCAGTTTATGGCTGTGGTTGTCAAGGATACCTTTCTATGGTTTTTCAAATCATCTACCTATCGTACCTGCAAGGCCGTCTCTTTATTGGTGGATCTTTTGGGCAATGTTTCTTATCGGTGCCGTGGCGTATATCATTTCTCAAGTACCTGTGTGGATACCTTGGATGTTCTCTCAGCAAGTCATATTCTCGCGAATGCTATTTCATCAAGACCGGATTTCTTTGTTGCAGTGCATGATGTGTCTCTGATGACGCCAACCCAAAAAGGTCGCTTGATGGCAGCAACTACTGATATGGCGGATGTTTATTTGCTATGGGTAGAACGGGATGGTGCTTTATAAAGCATCGTTGGCAGCTATGATTTACATGCGACAGTGTGGTCAGCCCTATCTTGGCCCTATCAATTGCATTTGAGGATTACTGCCTTAGCCGTTGGAAGTTAGACTGTCACTCGGTAACCTTGTGGTAGATATGGGATCATGTATATTGCTTTTTTGCTCTATGGGTCGGCCTCTGTGGGCGTGGGATGCTGTTGTCTCCTTTTATCAGACCGAACATGTTGACTCGAGCAGCACCTATGGAAGATGTTGTTGTTTACAATGGCAGCCCCCGTTATCCGGCTTGGTGCACCGTAGGGGTGAGGATGACGGCAAAGCCTTCGCGTGGCCATCCTTGTCAGTACATGGTTACCATGGAAGCTAATTTGCCACCTTATCATTCTATATTTGTTTATTTATTACAGTACGCACTTGATTGGACTTTGCTAGTAGCTTAGTAACTTGTGGATTAGATACATAATATTGCTTCGAAGATGGGACACATAATAAAGGTGGTTCGGTTATCGGTCATGCAATAAGTATATGCCTTTTGTGATCCAATAAGGAGGAGTGGGATTACCTTGAGAGGAAAAGTAAAGTGGTCCCTCGATTGGATTGATTGCTGCTGGCTAGGTGGTTTACATACATATACAAATTGATTTCTCCTACGTACATGCAAATGTGATGTGGAGCTGTTACTGCCATACTACACACGCCTTTATTATTGGAGGATGCTGTTTACTTGCGTACCTTCCAAAAGGCAATCATCAACATTATCCATTTGAGCTGCAACCTGTCAAGGACGTGTTTGTCTAACGACCACGTGTCATTTCACTCAGCTCTCCATCTTTCCGTTAATGCAGTCAACATCATCCACTAGGAAAAAGCTACTCCATTATGGTACAGCATTTGTAAAACATAAGGTGCCTGTATCTCTAAACTTTATAATGAAACGTGGGCTCTTCAATTGAACAAAGTTGCTCGTTTGGGTGGAGCGCACCTTGTGTGCAACTTTCACGATCGTCGTGGCCATTCTCAGATTCACCCAATGTCACCACCAGCTTCGTAGAAAAAAAAAAATTCAAGAGGTCGACCCGTTCCACTTTGGCTGGTGGTGACATTGGGTGAATCTGAGAATGGCCACGACGATCGTGAAAGTTGCACACAGGATGCGCTTAACCCCGCCGCGCAACTTTGTTCGATTGAAGACCCCACGTTTCATTGTAAAGTTTAGAGATAAATGCACTTTCTCGTTTTTACATATGCTGAAAGCATGATGCTATATGGTAAGTGGTCTTTGCTGATTGTCAAGCAGCTTGACCCTGATAGAGCGGAAGATCCGCAGGGGCGTGCATGTGTAACACAGCTCATTTGCATGATACTTCACAATGAACAAGCACCACTTGTCATATAGCATCACGCTTTCAGCATATGTAAAAACGTAAAAGTGTCTGTATCTAAGATTGACAAGCTTGATCGTGATACATGATTGACAAGGTGCGCTCCACCACGACGAGCAATATTGTTCTATGAAAGATCCCATGTTTCATTGCAAAGTTTAGAGAAAAATGCACTTTCTCATTTTGCATATGCTGAAAAACATGATGCTATATGACAAGTGGTGTTTGTTCATTGTGAAGTATAATGCAAATGAACTGTATTACACATGCACGCCCCTGCGCATCTTCGGCTCTATCAGGGTCGAGCTACTTGACAATGAACAAACGCCACTTGTCATGTAGCATCATGCTTTTCATCATATGTAAAAATGAGAAAGTGCATTTATCTCTAAACTTTACATTGAAACATGGGCTCTTTCATAGAACTATATTGCTCGTCGTGGTTGAGCGCACCTTGTCAATCATGTTTCACGATCAAGCTTGCCAATCCTAGATACAGGCACTTTTACGTTTTTAAATATGCTGGAAGCGTGACGCTATATGACAAGTGGTGTTCATTGTGAAGGATCATGTAAATGAGCTATGCTACACAAGCACGCCCCTGCGCATCTTCGGCTCTATTGAGGTCCAGCTGCTTGACAATGAACAAACATCACTCTCCATATAGCATCATGGCTACATAATATGTAAAACATAAAGATGCCCATAACTAAAAATTCTACAATGAAACGTGGGGTCCTCAATCGAACAAAGTTGCTCGTCGGGGTGAAGCGCACCTTGGGTGCAACTTCCACGATCGTCGTGGCCATTCTCAGATTCACCCAATGTCAACACCAGCCAAAGTGGATCGTGGGTCAACCTCTTGAATTTTTTTTTTTGACGAGGCTGGTGGTGACATTGGCTGAATCTGAGATCGGCCACGACGATCGTGAAAGTTGCACCCAAGGTGCGCTTCACCACGACGAGCAACTTTGTTCGATTGAAGAGCCCACGTTTCATTGTAAAGTTTAGAGATACAGGCACTTTTATGTTTTTACTATGCTGTAAGCGTGATGTTATATGACAAGTGGTCTTTGTTCATTGTCAAGTAGGTAGACCCCGATAGAGCAGAAGATGCAGACGGACTTCTTTGTGCAACACAGCTCATTTGCATGATACTTGACAATGAACAAACACCACTTGTCATATATCATCACTCTCATCACAGCATACGTAAAACATAAAGGTGCCTGTTTCTTCAAATTGTCATAATGAATTGTGGTGCCTTTATGAGAAAAAGTTGACCAGCGTGGCCGAGAGGACCTCCTGACCAAGTTTCATGTTCGGGATGGCCAATATCGGCGGGCGCGGTCGCTACATCTTATCTACGTTCCCGTCCAAACATTTGGGCGCTGCCTTTAAAAATCTTCATAATGAAGTGTGGCATCTTTATGGGGACGAAATTGCTCGTCGCGGTCGAAAGTACCTTGCATGAGATTTTCAGGCTCGAAATGGGCGATCTCGGGCTTATGGAGCGCCGACCTTACTTTTGTGATTGTCCATCCTACATTTGGGGTCGCCCGCATTCAAAACTTTTATAGTGAAGCCTGCGATTTTTAAATGAATGGAAATGATCAGCATGACGCAGCGAACCTTCTGACCAAGTTTCAAGTTCAAAGTGGGCGATCCCAAAGAAATACATACTGTATCGATAAATCGTAAATCCGGCGCGTACCCCATTTCCGACCGCCCATAGTAAACCCCACGTTACACCTTCCCATTCAAAATTTTTAAATGAAGCATGGGTTCTTTATTAAGACAAAGTTGATCAGCATGCCGAAGTGCATCTTGTGTGAAAGTTTCAGGTTCGAGGGAGGCAATCAAGGTCATGGATTAATTATAGTGTGCATGGTTTTGCAGGGCAGTGGCTGCCCTCTTTAGATTTCCCACTTCTTCCAGTCTCAGCTCGTCTCTCCCCCTCCCATTCTCAACTGTTGTCTCATTCAAATACAACTATTGCCCACGAACGATTGTCCTGCTTCAGCCCATCATGTCAATCCTGAAGCTGTCTTGATCTAAAAGCCTTTGACTGAATGGCAAGTCCATGCCGTGTGCACCCACTACAACACCCGCGTTTCTTGACACTCCACCTTCTCTCGTACATCTCCTCTACCACAACCAAGAGTGACAGCATGCAGTGCAGCAGTTGCCATGGGCATTGTCTATACTCCATTGTCTCAAGCTACTTGCAGCAACTTGTCTTACAGCCTTTTCACATGAACAGCAGATAGCCATTGTATAGAAGGAGCCTTATTTACGTGCAGCAGCTTGCTTCAATGTGTACGACTTTTGATTGATACAGATCTCAGTATTGCTCTGGTACATGGGATGGAAGGAATTGGATATATACAATGCGTGGAAAAAAGGTATTCATTGTCAACTATTATGATTGATGTTATCACCCTGAACGATTGGTGCATGCAGCCTACGCCATGACAGCTACTATCGCATCCTTTGTGCAACCTGTCAACCACGGGCATCAACTATCATCATCCAGCTGCATGTTTTGACGCGCCATGGATAGAATTCACCACCGCGGATCAAGAGCCACTTCACATCCATCTTGGCACAATGCACATCCAAAGGATAGAAACTCCCCATATCGATGCATCTCCCTCATTGAAGCCATTCGTTGTCTTTGTCAATCTATTTCTTGTAGATGATGTTGGATTAAAGGGTTACTTTGGCGAATAGGAAATTGGGATTGGTCGACCATTTCTAAGTTTCTATACTGTAAGAGACTTTCTTTCCTGTGGACTTCGTCGTGTGTGGCACGTATGCAAATGCAGATTGCATATATCCACTTGTTACTGCTGTGATAACGGAAAAAGGGAGGATCCAATTGGCTCAGTGATGTCTTTTGTGATTTGATCTTGTCAGTAATATCGTAACACACATTCCTCCTTTGTGATTTTAGATCGTTTATTTATTATATATGGCGGGAGATGTATAATGCACTTTCTACTTGTGATACGTAGTCGAGCCTCATTCCAACATGAAACGTATCCTGGTATTGTATTCCATCATCACTGCCGAGCCATCCAACCACGACGTTATCCATTCACGCATAACTTTTAAAGAATACAAAAGAATCTTTATTACGCACTATCTACCAGCATCTCATTGTTTTCCTTTTTCCTTAACCTCTTGATAAGTGCTTCTCCATTTTTACTGGTTGCAAATTTTGCCTTGTCGTTTGGTAATCCAAGTGCTTTGAGTCTGTTGAGAGAGATAATGTTCAATATAATGTTGGGTTATAACCGGTTCGCCCACTTACAGGTATACAATATCAAAAGAGGATTTGACGTGTGAAACAGTTGAAGCTTCGCTTGAGACAATGAAGTGATCGCCATTGGTAACGCGAATAAGTTCCTTGCTCGTTTGTAACACATAGGCGCGTTTTGTGTCATCTGCATCACGTGATCGATATGTCATGAGTATCACCAATGTAATCCACAGCTTCCTTTCCCCCCTTCCTTACCTTGAATGCCATGACTATAGCATAACTCAAAATAAACACCACGTGCTATGGCTTGTTTTACCAAGAGTGGATCCAGTCGAAATGATAATCGTTTGCTTGAATCCAAAGATATGATATCAATGTCGTAGGTGGAGCATGCTTCTTCGAACACTCGTGGATTGCAAGTACGGATAGCTATCAATTGGTATTTGGATCGTAATGCCGCTAATGCTTCCTGTGAATGATGAGTGTATGAGTGAGAGTATATGGGATGATGGCTTTGGTTACCTTGGATACAGGCTCGTCAATTTCGAGCGTGAGTCGCGTGAGCTGAACAACGGGATGCTTTATATCGGTCGTACTGATCGGTTCGATCGTCAACGTCTGCAAGGGGTCAATGGAGTGTCAGAGGCAAAACGTTGCAAAGTCGTGTAGGATATGAACCTGTTCGGGAGCACATTGATCGGTTGTATAGTTGAGAGCCACCACGCTTTCTGCCACTGATCAACAATGTAAGCAAGAGGGTTGCACGTTGAGAGAGCGAGAGATAGATCCACTCACATTCACTGTATCGAGCGAGAATCAGGCGAAGACGGTTTGGGTTTTTGGCATCGTTCTTTGTGTAAGGAAGGTTAAAGTCAAAGTACATTTTTGGGGACTAAAAAAGGAGAGAACAAAGGCAACATGCACGACACATACACACATGTGGTGTAGTCGGGATTTGACAAAATGAATTCCTCCTCCTCCACAACAATGAATATTAGAGTAAGCTTGGACCAAAATGGTCATCTTTAGTAGTACTGCTGATAAGAAAAAAAGAGTAAACAACCAATTGATATGGGAGAATTAAAAAGTAAGGAGGAAAACTAATAGAAAGCGCAGCAGGAGCGCATGTTTAGTCTCCCTGAGACTAGCTGGATGAGGAGAGTAGTGGTAGTGATGTGGATCTATTGAAGAAGCGATAATAAGGTAATAGAGAGAATGGGATTTTTAAGAAAGAGGACCAACAGGGAGGGTGAAATGTGATGATTCCTTGGTCAACAAGCCTGCCAATGCAATATACCATGCAATGACGGCGGTGACAACACCCATGGCACCACCACCCACCTTGCAGGGGGTGCTGTCGTTGAGGTCAGAGGCTGCCAACAAAATGAAGGTGATCTCCAAACAAAAGAAAAGGACCATAAGGGCGATATTGGCTCGGTGGGTAGCAATCAACATGATACCAGTGAAAATGGCCCATGCAACCAAAAAGATACCAAGGGAGTGATGAAGCTGGTCAGGCACCTTTTCATAGGCACCCAAGATGTTTGCACCGGGAATGAACATGATAGCATAAGAGAGCCAGAAACCACCATAGCTGGAGAAGGCAGTGGCACCAAATGTATTGCCCGTCTTGAATTCCCACATACCAGCCAAAAGCTTTATAAAAGAAACATGATGATGAATATGGGTCCTAATGTGGATATACAAAAGTGTTGTTACTTACTTGTACAAGACCACCATAAAAGAAAGCAAGACCAACAACGACATTGCTTGGAGTTCCATTTGGCATACCAGCGTTGGCATTATGAAGAGAAAGGACAAAGGTCGTCAAGGCAAAAGCACTAAGACCCAAGGGACCTGGATTGGCGATTGGGGGTGATACAGCAACAGCTGGTGGTGGTGGGTATTTGCCCTCCAAGTCGTGGTGATGATCAGCTGAAGACATGTTGATATTGCGTAAAAGTGATAGAAGAAGGGATGATATGGAGAAAAGAAAACGATATTCTTCCGGTCTTTTGGATTGGCATTGGGGACTTCATTTATATACACAGGGTCCCTTCCGTATCCACGCAGCTATTAAAAGCTTCCGTGTGTGGGTCTGCGTGCAGTTGATTGGGAGGACATCCTCCACAACCAGTCAACAGCAGGTAAGGCAACTGCAAATTCCCATATCATATACACACAATTCTTAGCTTAACCCCTCTCCTTCACTATCTTAAGCCCCTTGATATCCCTCATACATGAAGACACCCTGATTGAAATGATGCAAATTGGGGAAAGAAGATTGGTACCAGAGGACAGGCGTAAAAGTGGAGAAGAAGCATGTATCACCCCCTTTTCTTGAAGCCTTCTTTAGGGAGTAGAGAGCGCCTGCTATTACTTTTTATGAAAAAGCTGTCCAAAGCCATGATCACAACCAACGTGTACACGCTTTGAAACGTTTGATTATCTATTACAACCCACCCCAGATCATAGCATCATTCTCATGACCTTGTAAATACAATCATGCAACTCTTAATTATTCCAACTCTGGATCTGGTGATCCTGCCATATACCAGCCGTCCACCTTGCTGGGTACCTGCAGGCCTTTGCTTCGTTTCTCCTCTTTTTTTTTTCTTTCGCCCCCTTTTTTACCACAAAGATGCAGTGAAATATCTTTCCCCTTCAAACAATTCTATTTGTGAGTATGATCAGCAAAATTGTTGTTGATGCACATCTCGTCGCTTGAATTTCGATTTTTGCACAAGCTTTTCGTACATCCCTCCCCCGCGTTGCAGATATCCATTTACAACCAAATCCATAATGTTTGAAAGATCATTATTCTTATACATATTGCACGTGGATCTGGTATCATTGTGGTCATTGCAATTGCGGATATGGGTAACAAAATGGGATCAATGGCAAGGAGATCAAAATGGTGTATCCGTGCACCAAAGACAAAAGAAAATGTAGGTTGAATCGCCGTTCAAATGTTGGCTGTTGTTGCATGATCACTTGGGATCAGTGATCTTTAAGCTCGTTTAAGTGTACTATCCGAGAAAAGAAGGTTGCTTTCCCGCGTAAAAAAGAAACACAGGCCAGATCCTTTCATGTCATATTGATATCATATGCAGTAGTTGATAGTAACAGCTACCTAGATGCATCGTGTTCCCAGCTGCTTCTTTTCCCCATCATCATTACTCATCACCAATGCATACATGTAAAACTCTATAGCATGTTGGCAATTGCAAGTATCAGTAGCATTTGACCGGAATGGAATCGGAAGCGTGAGAACAAGGTTTTCCGTGTAGCGGTTATAGTAAGACTTGCAGTATTTGTTTTACGCCGTTTCCCCTTATCAGACGTTTCCGAGTGATTGACATTTGTTTATATTCCCCTTGAATGAGGGACACGGTCTCGCAAATATGCATAATCATCGTGTTGTGTAAGTAAATGGCCTCAATAAAATCTCCATAGGTACATGATGATGTGCATTGTGCGACTTTCCCAATAATATGGATATGGCCATGATGATTATTGCATATGCGCAAAACGCCAGTCTCATTATTATTATACATCCTTTTATGTAAAGGAAACAACGAGCACGTTGTGATGAATCAAATATATTTCTGCGCCACTCCATTGCAAACAAAGAAAAGGAGCAGTAGCAGTAGCAGCAGCAGCAGCACGGAATAAACATTCACAAAGGTAGAGATAACGTGTAAGAAATGTGCATCTTTCAACAGCAACCAGAGAACCCCCTGTATGCGTGCGCCATAATCATGGGATGTTGGCTGTTGTTGATCAAAAAAGGTGTCCCATCTTCTGTTGAGCTGCACTCCTCAGAAGGAATGCAATGGATACAATGCATGTATACAGTAGCAAACCATCCCTATCCATCATAACAGCCAACTCCCCCTTGATTTTATCAGTCCAAGTGATGATAATTCCCCACACCTCATCATTACTTCAGACAAATCCAAACCCTTTCTCATCTCCCAGCAGTGTGGATACTAATAAAAAGTTGTTTTCCCCTTTACAAAAATGACCAGCTTGCACGCTTTCTTGATGCAATCGTTTCATAAGGCAAGCGTATTATCCTGCATTCACATCTCAATAACAAAGTGATCCAAGGTCATCTGCTGATGCATATAATAATATCATACATTTCCAGAGTGTATGCTCTTCTCCCTCCTTCCTCAACTTTATCGTTATATCCGATGCAAAGACATAGCGGCTGTCGATAAGATTCCTTCGGTATCAATAAGCTCGAATCATGCGAGAGCCCATCCCAAAACAAAAAAAAATGTGGAGAGTGATGGCTGATCTCATCCCATGTTGCATATCTACTCCACGCAAAAGGAAACGTATCCATGTCGAAAGGACATGTGCATGCATGGCATTGGCATGTATACATGACTTATATAGCTGAGTGACTGTAAAAGCATTTGAACATGGTAGCATTTCACCTTACCTTGCCATTGTCGACCCACTCATGGGCGGGTGCAAGTAGTGATGATAACATTACCGGTTCATCGCAGCTCTATATGATTGGTATCATCGTTTCATAGCAACGTAATACCTACCATTATAAGCGTACTCGTTTTGACTATAAGCATTGTTATTTTCCCAATAAGATACGACCAGCACGCAGTTAGCAGAAGATTGGTGCTCACCTATCATCGTGCCTCATGGCTGATTCCGAAAGCGGCTAATGTATGTGGAATGCTGTAGATCGGCCAAAGTGGGTGTCTTGATACCGCAGGTGCATCCGTTGTTGTAAGGATGGTGATGAAACCTCGCATGTAGAATCATCATGTTAGTGATGGATTGAACATGTGACTTTTTGTTCATTAGACACAAAGAAAGGGTGTGGTGGTTTGTATGACCATTTTCTCATTTTGCTGCCTGTTCGTCGAAAATGAAAGACAAGTAAACTGATGATGGGTATTTTTTCTTTACGGAATGATGAATCGATGCATATATGTGTACGGGCGTTGATTTTAATCTATCCCGAGCAAGCGCTTCTACCCCGAGAATGACTGCGATGTGGCGACTGTGCAGTATAGTGTGGCCATGGATCTCTCGTTCTCCCCCCTTTTCACGGCGCTTGATCTTTTTCAACAACCCATGTGATGATACTCAACATCATCTACCATCATCAAAAGTAATGTCGGCATGCCCTGCATTTTTTCTTCTTCCGACTTGGCCTATGCGCTTACCATGGTCGTGTGTGTGAGTGTATATACGCGTGTGTATATCACGTAATATAAACAATGCAGCAACATCATTGTAGGTAATGGTAAACATATCGGTGTCACCCACATAAATAAAATTCCAATCCAGCCCATCACTTTACAAAGAGAGAGCGCTTTGACATTGCTGTGAACGATGATTGTACATGTATGTGCGGGTTTGTTTTAATGGAAATACGCTTACCCCGCCCTTTCCATCACTTTTAACCCCTTTATGAATGGTTGTGCACTTACATATCACAAGGGGGCGTTCCCGCCAAACAAAAAAAGGAAAGAAAAGGTTGTATGTGTGATATGAGTGTATCCGTGCGTGCGTGTTTGCGATCGATCGTGGGGAGAAAAGGAGAGGGAGAAGGGTCAATCTGAGCGAGATGAGTGGTAGGGGTCGTTGTTGTTGAGTGTAGAAAAGCGTTACTCAAACCGCGGGTTGTTGTTGAATGTAAGCACAGGTATGCAATGAAAAATGTTCATATATGTGGGTGACAAGGCAAACGCATGCATTCATTAAGCAGGTAAAGTCATGAAGGAAAAAAGAAAATGATCATAGTCATCATCATCAACACCCTACCGCCGCCGCCGCCGCCGCTGCTGCTCTGCAACCCAGTAGACAAAATGGATAGATGAAAAAATTACTTCCTCGTTTAAGCTTTAAGTGAGCTTACATGTTTTGGTCCTTCCTGGTTGCTCTTTTACACATAAATATCTGCTCATTCCACACACACTCAAACACGTCTTCTTCATATCATGACTGCAACCACTTCTACGAAATCCATGGCAACCGCTCGCAACTTTCCCTGCACCCAATGTCCAAAAAGTAGGTGGATGGATGGTTTTCCACCTTTTGATGATGGCAACTAACGTATCATGTTTAACGTTAGTATTTGCAACAAGATCAAATTTGTGCGTATCTCATTCTGTGAGCGTGTGTGTAACAATTTCCATACGCTTGTGTAGTAGTGGTTTTCTTAGACGCCATGCTTACCTACCTGTCTCATAGGAAGCGCCACATGGAAAATCCCAACATCCACAATATACCTTATGTGCGCAGCCGTGACCAAAAGCGTTGGAAAGGACATTCAAAAAAGGTAGTTTCTAAAGAAGAGACCACTGAAAGGTATATACATATGATACAACATTCCTGCAAAATACATCATGCTTATATCTTTATGTTTACAGGATGCGTAAATGGCGTGCAGAAAACCGAGAAAAGAATCGACAAAATGATCTTCGGTGTCGTGTGTATCGCCTTGCACGCCAAAAGTTTGGGCTTGATGACTCGCCTGAGAAGCAGCAATTTGTGCGAGATGAAATTGCAAGGCGACTGGGTCGTCGCATGTTATTGGAGCAGCAGCAACACCGTATCCCTGATACCAAAGCATGTCGTTCCTCTCCCTTTGTTCCTCCACAACAGCAGCAACTTATGTCCTCCTCTTCGTCACCCCAACATGCCGTTGATTTACCATTCTACAGCGCTCCACAGAAAAAGATTGAGCTGCCATCAATTTCTCCCAACCTCGCTTGGCGACGCGATAGCACAAGTAGTAGCAGCTCTACTACTAGCAGCAATAGCAGTGTTAGCAGCTTGTCATCACCCACGATGAACACATCGGATTCATATCTTGCCTTGCCACCCATTTGCTCTGAAAATGAGCAGTCGTCGCCTGTGCGATATGTCGAAAACACCAAGATCCTTCATGAGTTTGTTGGTGTTGTTCTTAATTATGCTGACAACAATCATCGTTCCTGGTCACCCTAAGTCATGAAAATAGCATCCACCATCTTTATCATTCATATCCTCCTGCACACACACACACACACACACACACACACTTAATATCTTTTCTCGCACACAATGCATTTACAGCAAGCGTATCATAGTACAAAACAACAACAGCACCCACATTTCTTTACTTTCATACACGCACACACACAACAGCCTTGTAATCCTGGCACATTTGCACATAAAGCAAGCATAATTTCTTTCTTCATCATGGATGTTGTTGATGTTATTAGTCTAGCACGTGACGCAATGATGGCTTTGGGGTTAAGATGCAGTAGTTCATGTACGACGTCGCTTGTGTAACACCGGCATAACCGGCTTCTCAGTCGACATTTGGCAGATCAGCCGACAGATGTGGAAGAAATTGGGCTAGTACCGGTACCTTGGCATTGTCCGAGAATCAAACAAAGAGCCACTGAAACATGATATGGATGAATGACTTATTTAGGATAATCATGAGCAGTTTGTGCAACCATCATTGGAAAAGTTCCATGAATGATTGAAACAAAATGACGTTTTAAAGGGGAGAAAGGGGAAGGGGTGGTGAGGTGTATTATGTTTAGGCGTTTGTCCAGGTACATATCAATAATCTTCCTTGCTCATTCTACAAGTGATATACTCGACAAAGTAGTAGTGAATAGGAAAGGTATATAAGTATAATAAGTTTCCCATCAATGATGTAATAGTTTGAACATATTCTCGGACGCGGGACTTGGTTTAGTTTCATGCCACGTCTTCTTTCTCCTCCTCCTCTTTTTACCCTTCTTCCATGTCACCCCACCCCAACACCACAATCCAGGTAAAATGCAACAGACATTGACTCGCATGTCACGGCATCGTCTAATGACAGCAGTATCTTCGCAGAAGAGTAACAGGGATAGTACCGCCTCTTGGTCCCCATTAACAACCGTTGGTGCAAGGGGAGACGAAGCTACTTCACAAAAGAGTTCCACTTCAGTCAACGACCACAATGAGCCCCATGAGACAGTGACAGATACGCCCAGTCGAGATTACACGACCATTCCAATGCAAGTCTCGACCGACGATACAGCAACAACAGACAATAACGATACAACAGCAGCAACGGCAACAACACCTACTTCGCTTTCTCCCGAGCCTGCCAACAGCGACAATACCAGCGAACCTGATAGGAAAGATGATGCAAAAGTACCCAATATCATCAGAGTCAAGTCTCTTCCATTCTATCATGGTGGTGTGCGTCCTCGTCATGCCAAGATTGTGCGATTCATTGGACGTTGTGGATTTGTGGCAAAAGGAGTTGTCTATGGTATTATCGGTGTCTTGATCTTGACCAATGTATCTGGTGCGTGGACACCCAATGGAAGTCAAGGAAATGAATCTCCTCAGGTGAGTGTGTGCACAGATTGAGTGTGTGAGTCTATAGTGATCTCATGGGGTCTATTGGTAGGGTGCATTTCTTTTGTTGGGAGGTATTCCTGCGATTGGTCGACCTATTCTGGTAGTCATGGCCATTGGATTAGTGACCTATCTGGTTTGGAGGTAAGAAAGGAATGGATGGACACATGGGATCACCTGATCTCGATCATGACATAAGATTACACTTAGGTTTTGGGAAGCTATCACTGGACAAGCATTCGATGCCATGTTGAGCAAGCGCACCAACTTTTTTCGATATCGGTTATCACCCATTGTGAGCGGAGGCGTCTATTGTGCTTACCTGTATTACCTCATCCAAATGATATACCAAACCAACGAAGAGCAACAAAAGACAGCATCCAGCAACGAGTTCCCGGCATCCTTCACTGATACAACCGTTGGAAGTGCGTTTATTGGCGTGTTTGGTGTGGCCTTTATGATTGCATTTGCAACTCAAATTCAAAATGCTATTACTGGCAACTTTATACCGGATCTCAAAACCTCAGCTCCTGATGCTCGAAAATGGGAAGCACGTATCGTGAATTTATCAGGACGTATCGGATTTGGAGGAAGGGCTGCCATGTTTGGTACCTTGTCTGGCTTTTTCTGGGATTCGCTTGCTAAGCGTAATGAATCGGGCAATGTCAATATGGTGGCAGCAGCCATAGCAAAGTTGGCTACTCATGATGGTGGCAAGGCATTCATGGTTCTTCTCGGCTTGGGGCTCATCATTTACGGTCTTTTTGCCATTGCCAATGCATACTACAAATACTTTCCTACTCCGCCCCCATCACGCATTAACATGTACCAGCTGATTACCGACGATGACAATGACAATAGCCAGGAACAAGACGAGCCGAACAATGAACCCAATCATGGAACCTCGTGGTGGCGCAGATTATGGGATAAACGGCATCCAAAACGCTCTCAGCAATGTAACAATGAAAAAGAAGGAGGGGAGGAAGAGAACCAAGTCCAGGCTACTACTACAACAACAATACCAAATGGCAGGCCGCATCATCAGGATTCCCAAGACGGTGCAATCATCACCACAACCACAATCACCAATACCAGCGATGCTATTGTTTGATCACATCCCATTATTTACATATACACACACACACTCATCCACTCGCTAGTAATATTACGCTATACTTTTAATTTCACCCATCCTAATGTAATACTTGTTAATTAAACTGCTTTAGACATCTATTGCTTCATACATATAGCAGAACATTCAAGTTGTTGATTGAACTAAAAAAGTGGACGTCATGCAGAGATATTTGTCTACATCCAAATCTAAATCGAGGAACTATTTGTATTTCAAATAAACATGCTACCCACGCCATTCCATGTGTTTCGGCCTCGGTAAATATTTAGGGTTCATTATTGTAGCAACCAAAAAGTGCCCAACAACCATTGACATGAAACATAAACCATCGTTAAATCAAAGCATTTTATTCAGGGGAACGTGCGTATAGTCATTCTCTAGTAGAGGAGAGCGGAATGTCGAAAAATGGATAGTACCCATCCTTATTGTCTCAAGACCTTTCCGTGTGAAGGCTGTTTATGCTCCACATGACAGTTTGTGCTGCATCAATGATACGTTTTCAAGGCCGTAATCTCGGAAGATGCCCCGCTCTTTCCCTGAAGGTGCATATGAATATCGATTACGCATGTTAGTATAGTAGGATCAACAACACAGATTTATGTATATTGCATGGAAAGAATGAGATTGGCGGGGATGCATGCACACCAACACAACAGATGAGGATAAAAAGTATTTACAGGTAAACACAAGAGATATAAATATATACGATGCGAATGGGAGAGAGAGAGAAAGAGAGTATCATCAAGCTGATAAAAGCGGGGTCCTTTCTTCGTCGTCATGGTGATTGTGATTGTGATTAGGTTGCCATGTCGTCGTCGTTGTATTCTCCCGCCAATCATCGTTGGATCGACTATTCGTCTCCTTTATGGCGGCGTTTGTCCATAACGAGGGGTCTTGGCAGTAACGGGGAGGATGAATGGTGCCTTTGATAATGGAATCAATGACACAGAATTGGAATGCATTCATGAATAATGGAAAGCTTTTTGTAATGTAAAAACCATGAGTCATGATGATGAACGAAAATGTGTCTGCTCATCTCACTTACACAAACATGACAAATACGACTTGATAGCGTGTTTCTTTGATATGAGCCAAGACCCAATCACCCAAATCAAAAATGACGGGGAAAGCTTGAAACGAGGCATAGATGCAAATTTTCATACACAGTGTAGCCAAAACAAATACGCCGGTTTGTACACTCCATCGGCATAGCATCGATGGCCAAAAAGGAGGTGGCCCATAGCCATCAAAGAGCGATAACCGAGTCGTAGTAGTAGAAGATCGACGTTGTTTACTACTGCTACTACTGCTGTTGAGGATGACATGCTCCAAAGTCCATTCAAGTATGCGTAGCCAGAACCAAAGAATGGCAATGCCGAGTGTTGTATCGATAAGAAGACTGAGAAAGTACCACACACAAAGATTGCTGGGTGGGCCGTTCGCAGGCCGACCTGCAAGATAACTGATGCCAAGATTTAAAAAATGAACCGTACCAGCACCAATGAATTGCTTGCTCACATCAAGTATCCTAATGGATAATATGCGTGTGCGTGTATTAGAAAGTGCTGTGTGTGGGTTGCATGTACGTATTTTCTTCCTTCCACGTACCATATATTTACTGGTCTTCGTGGTCGTTCTCGCCAACGTTTAATCCCCAAGGCTGTCAAGGCCGTCATGGCTAATGTCAACTGTACAAGGATCGCAAAGCCGTCTAATATTTGACATCCGGGAGCATTATCGTCGTCAGTGGAGATGATGTGCATCAAGGGCTATGTATGTAGTGAGTGAGTGTGCGTGTGTGTGTGTGTAAAATGGAAGAAAAAGGAGGAGTGGCAATATTGTTTGGGTTGGGCACACATACACACAAAAAAATAGAGAGACGCGAAAACAACGTTTCTATCCTCCTGATCTGCTACAACAGAATTGCTACTTTTAGTAAGGAGGACCCATACCAACATGCAACATGAGCAACAGACATGTGCAATCTCGCATTCACAATATTCGTAGTAGGTCACCTGGGAAGGGATTCTATCATGATGAACATCGAAATCGCTCATTGGCTAACACGTAATTAGCATGGTTTCTTTCTTGACTTGAAGCACGGACCCCAGCTTGTTGTTGAATGGCTCCCTTCCCATCCTCCTCCTCCTGACATGCGTCACCGTGATCCTTGTATTCATGTTGTTGTTTCAGTGTAGTCTTATCAACATTCATTGCAGGGTCATTGTACGTAGCACTCAATACCATCCATTGGCTGTCAAGAATGGAAAAGCGCGTGGTTCTGACTATCTCGTGTGCATACGCAAAACAATCATGCACCTCTCGGCAACAAGGGGGCGTTGATTACAATCGCCCTGGTAACACACATTCTACCCTTCCGATGATTGACAAGCGTCTTTTTATGACAATAATAATATGTACACGTGTATTTTCATTGCTTGGTTGACAATCTACAATGTCCATTTTTCTAAACGAGTATCAATATCCTCCTCATTGACGCCGTTCACAATGGTCAATTCGTCATCGTCACGGGAGACTTCAGATCCACTTCGTTCTCGTATAATCTTTTCTTGTAATCCATCACACGATGTGGGGGGCAAGGGTGCTGGTTTGACCGGATTACTGCTGCTTCTACGCCTCATCCATTTGATGTTGCTATCTTCGTTACTTGTATTGGTGATGGAGACTGTCGGTACATCAAAAGCGACCTTTTTTTCCGATGATGATGACGATGATGCAATGGGGGTGGATGCTGCACTGCTCATGACGGATGATTCATCCAAGGTGAATGGAAAAGGTGGGATTTGAGGACATGAGGATCGTCGCATGTTGTTATCATCCGTAGTAGTAGCAGCACCATGATGGCTGTTGTTGCTGTTGCTGGCGGTGTTGTTGTGGGTCACTCGAATCACAGGTGCAGTGGCTGAACTTGCCAGCGTGGAAGGTCGACTGCTGCTGCTATTGTCACCACCCTCAAACCATGCCAATGCTGCCTCAAGCATTTCACGATAACATTCGAGCCGTTGCATATGAAGTCGTTTGCTCTGGATCTGCTTGCCAACCAATTCTGCATAATAAAGGATGCGGTCTTTGCTTGATTTCTGCAGTGGTACCAACACCATCAAATTCCTTCGTAGTTGCAAATCCTGTCGTAAGAGTCGTTCGCATTCGATCAAACGTTGTGAAAGCATCATGACCTTTTTCTAATCACGTCCGCGTGTTACATGACATATATACATATCCTCCTTTAACCTTATAGTATCCTTACCTTGATCACTTCTTGACGCTTATCACGATGAGGACCCTGACGTGGAGGTCGTAGTCGTACATTGTTTGTTTTGCTTGCAGCAGCATAGTTGATTTTTAGCATCCAGTCATCCAAATCGGCATTATTCTTTGCCCGAAGCAAAAACAGCTGACCATCGCCTGTCATGAGACGAAAGACGTAAGGGTATTTCGTATAAGAGTCGTCATGGATACATACAGCGTCGGCTAAGGAAATGATTTGTACCGGTCGCAACACTTGGGCATTGTTGTTGTTGTTGTCGTTGTTGCTATGGTTACTGATGATGGGTATATTGGAATTATTGGTTTGCAGTGATTGTTGTGAAGAGAAGGATTCTGTAGGATCATCCATGCTGTTATTGCTGCTGCTGCTGCCTGTTGCCATGTACGTTGGAAGTGAAGGAAAACGACGCGTAGTACTGGTGGTGCTAGTAGTAGTAGTAGTAGTGGATGGCGAAGAAGGGGGTGTATTGTTGTTTTTGCTGGATGCTACCCATGATTCAAATGCACCAAGATCCGAAAAGAAAATAACTTGACTACCACTCAATACCACACCAAAAGGTCTCCATCCACGTGCTGTTGCCTTTTTGCCCCCAGGTAACATGTCATATTTACGTTCGAGAATAGCTGCCTTGGCCACACGCACAGTGAATTGAGTATCCACGGAAGGTGATGTTTCTCCTCGATTGGTGTGATGTTTGCTTCTCACTCCTCCAAGTTGTAATGGACGTGCATTGACAAAAGCCGCGTATGCATCAGCAATGGGTAAAGGGCGCAATGCTCGTTTGTAGCAATAAGGATTCTCGGGTGGCATCAATTGAGAGAGCTTGGGATATAAATCATCCATGTTGACCTATGATATAATGAATGACGTTTAATACTCAGAGAAAGAGAGATATATACCTTTGGAAACTTACAGAATTCAAAGTACCACTAGAATCACTTCGTGCTAACCGACCCAGCCATGATCCTGATCTCTCTGGTGCTGCTGGTCTTTCATCATTGCCATCCGCATAAGTGAATTGAGTGGAGACGATGTTGTCGTACATGATCTACACCCCGAAGTTAGCTATAGGAGGAAAAAAGGGAAGGATCGTCATTGTTGTCTGTCTTACATCCAGGACTTCTGAAGCGACATTTTCACCGCCTTCAATGATCTTGGTACGCATGATAAATGTTTCCTTGTTCATTTTACGTCGTACATTCTTGTTGTGGGCGTCGGTGTGTAGTAATAAAACAGAAAATGCAACAGCATAAACCGCATCTACGGAGTTGATCATCATTATTCTCTCCTCTTCTCCCGTTGTCTCCTGCCATCGCTTCCTTCCTTACCAGCACTATCCGTCAAGTCTGGATTGCATTCATGATATCGTTTGGCAAAATCTTCCATGGCACGGTCAATCTGTTGAGCTTCTTTGGGAAGTAATGCCTTGGAGAGTAGTTTCCTATATTGTATAGCGTTATAGAAAAAGACTATCCACTTGCTGTATAAATAAACTCACCTCAAAGCCATATCAATCGCATCGCCACTGAATTCGAGATGTTGTAAATGGTCGTTAAAGGTAACGGGTCGGGTATTGTTGTGTTGCTGCTCCTGTTGCTGCATGGAAGATGTATCCTCAGAAGCTGCCATGTCGCTTGGTTTCTAATGGGTTGGTATATTGGGTGTCTTTGAATAAAGGAAGGCGTTCGTTCAATTCATACAATTGGTAAAGTGGAAGGTGTGAAAGCGAGAGTGAGAGTGAGAGAGAGGAGAATATAAGTGTGGCAATAAAGCGAGGAGTGGTAGGAAAAGGAAAGAGGGAAGGACAAAGCGGTGTAACAAACTCGCAAGACGCGCGCCTAAATGAATTGACACTAAATGATTGAGACTAGCCCTAATGACTAACTACTTACAAATCTCCTCCAAAGAATAATGGGATAGTATGATCATCCATCCATCCATTCTACTGCAAACGATGCATGACTGCATCTATTTTTTGTATTTACATTGTCGCTTTTAAGCATTGTTGATAATAATAGTGCTAGCTGGTGGATAAGAACTCGCAGAAAAAGGTAATAAGCGATGATCAATAAGTAGCTAGAAACCACCATCCATTGTTATGGATACGTCTTTTATGATAATTCAAGCATTATTGCTTACATGTATCCAGCAATACTCATATCGGGGTATAGCTTGTCGGCATTTAGGATGAGCAGCAGCTGTTGGTTAGATAGCCAGGTACACACAGCCTCTTTAGTAAACCACAATGAAATCTCTTTATGCATATAATTAGGCGGGGGTAGTCACCTATGCCTTTATAAAACTTTCATTGTCAATGGTTGTTATGAATGCAAAGACATATCCTTTCTTAGTCAAGTTGCTCATCATAAGTAAGAGCTCACACACCATTGGATTTGCAAGGGGCCAAAGTATTTATCACATCACTCAAAAGAGGACACACGCATAATCGATCTACATGATCGATCAATCTTGGTGCACATTTAATGGTATAGCATAACATGAAGCTTATGGGTCGTTTATGTAGAGATTTGTTTGGGGACTTGATTAATTGCCGTCTGGACATCAATGCTAATTTCGCGAGCTGACAGCTCAGTATCACCACCACTCTTCTTATTCTCCTCCTCCTCCTCTCATGTTGGCCAAGCTCATTGATACCATTAACCAATGCCGATCTCTGTCACAACAATGCCACGAAGTCGCCATTAAACGTGACACTGCCGCCGAGCATTACTTTGATCGGATCCACCAGCATTTACAAGATGCCTTGTCCAAGAACGCACAACCACCGACCACCACCACCATTCCTGCAGACAAAGTACAACAATCCTCCCCAACACCAGATAATAAAGAGAAACAACAACTGCCATCATCAACAATAGAAGTGGACGCTATTCTTGCTGAGAACAAGCAACTCAAGGAAAAACTACAGCAAATGCATACCATATTTGTCAACTTGAAAGGATCGGCAGCCACAATGACCGATATAGCCACTCAGCATACCAAACGAGCCAAGATCGAGAAAGAAGCAACCTCAAATCTACGTCAACAAGTCAACGATTTGATGAAGGAGATCGAAAGGATAAGATCAGAAAAAGATGCTTTACAATCACAAGTACAGCAATTACAGCACCAGATCGATGCGTTGGATAAGAGCAAAGAGGAATTATTGAAAAAACCGTGCGTTGGCGATATTAGTGATGAGATGCGCCAGGTAATAAGAAGAAGGAGGAGGAGGAGGAGGAGATGATGGCATTCCTGACAGGTTACCTTTTGCAGAAAATCGCGTACTTGATGTCTATGCGCAGAGCCGCTGAAACAGCATTGCAAGCTATGATGGATTCCCAGACGGAAGCTGAAAACCAATCCCGATCCACTATCAAAGCACTACGAAGCAATATTGAAGCACTGACCACAGAATTGGAGAGTGAAAAGCGTGTCAAGGATTATTTCTCTTCCGTGTGTGACGATTTACAAGCTGATGTAAGGAAAACAAGAATGGTGTTATTCTCATGTTAAAGCCGTTTCATAGCTTCAAGCTTCAAAGGTCAAGGTCAACACATTAGAAGATAATGTAAGGACAACAATAATGGTGTAATTCTCATGTTAAAGGCGTTTTTATAGCTTCAAGTTTCGGAGGACAAGGTCAAATCACAAGCGAGCCAGATTGCAACCGAGCGGGCAAAAGCAGCACGCCTCCAAAACACCATCAATCAATTACGTCAGTCAAACAAGGTAAATAAAGGAGCAATCCAATTTTGCATGATATGTACTCAATGGCTGTATTATGTGTAGACGAAGAAGGATAAGATGACCGAGCTATACCGGGTATGTAAATCAATGCAGTGGATATGAGATGGACAAGTGGGATTGACCCTCCTTTATGTACAGAGAATCGCCGTTCTGCAATCTCTACAGACCACACCCATGGCCGTTGATGATAATCCTGGAGTCAAGAGACCACGGATAGAGTAGAGTGGGATTATGGATCCATAGGAAGGCACGTGGGTTAATATACTACTCGAATCAAAAAGTTCATGTTGTTGGATATTATGATGATGAGGATGGACATGCCAAGATGATGTGGCAAGGGATCTTTGATGATGATGATGATGATGAGCAACTAAACCATATTATCCATGGTGCAAGTTTCGTCCGGGTTCGCTCCCAAATAATCTAGTTTTTAAGGAGAGGGGGGATGTGGTGGGGGAAAGACACACCCGAGGTCGCACAAACGTGCTGCATTATGGATAACTCCTCATCCGGCGCGCTCGATTTATACGCAAGAACGAACAACCAAGATATGTGATGCAAGACACGTTTCTGTAAAACATGCAAAACAACGAGAAAAGAAGTAGAGTATCCCGACTACCATTACGCATACACATTTTTTGTGACACCCCATCATCGTTTGTCTCTTTGACTCTTATCCTCCCCCCTAGAAGTGTCTTTTTCTCTATCACTTTCTTTACGCTTTCTTGTCGTTTTGCTGTGCATCCTCCCTTTTTCTTTCAGACCAATTGCTCTCCCGTTTCCGGACTGCTGTGCCAAATCCTTTGGAGAACAACATCATCATTTCTCACTCTCTCTCTTTTTTTTTTCTTCTTTCTCTCTCTCTCTCTCCCCTTTATCTTTCTCCTCACTTTATAAAAAAACTAGTATTCTTTTTTATTTTTGCTCCCTTCTCTCTTTCTCTCTCTCACTCTCTATCTCACTCTTTCTTTCTTCCCCCTTGTCACGTTTTTCGACCGCCTTTTCCAGTCGTTAGTGCAGTAATCGACAATCGAATCACATTGCTCTACATGATGACCATGCTTGTTCCTTCTTCCAACGCCACAGTGGAAAGTCAACCACCACCACCTCCTACTACAACGGCGTCAACTGCTATTCATACTCCGAGCTTGTTTGCAACAACGGATGAAATGCCATCAGGTCCCCCACCTTCTCGGTCATTTTCGGTCATGGCACCGACAGAGTTACAGCGATCTGTGCAACGACAATATGATACAACGACAACTACGGAAGACTTGCCGTGGTGGCAACATTACTACCAAATGTATCATTATCATCCCCCACAAGGAAGAAAACCTACTCTCTTTGGTCCATACTTGTTGCTGCACACTTTGGGTGAAGGCGAGTTTGGCAAAGTCAAATTGGGCATTCATATCGATTCCAGTCAAGAGGTAAGTAAACCTTTTATATATGCTAAAGGAGGGAAGCGATGACTGATTTTATTTATAACAGGTTGCTATCAAGCTGATCAAAAAAGACAATATCGATTCTTCTACAAGGATGAGCAAAGTGGAACGAGAGATATCTGTACTCAGGGTAAGTCAATCACATTATTGATTAATGATGATGGTGCTTATATGTATTGAAAATTAGACGGTTTGCCACCCCTATATTGTTAAACTGTATGACGTGATTGAAACAGAAAAGTACATTGGAATCATATTGCAGTGTGCCTCAGGTTGGTTAGCAACGTGGGTGGATTGTGTGTATATGTATATATATAGGCCAATGAACCTCACACATCATCATGAAATCATCAAGGTGGCGAATTGTTTGAATATATCCTTGCGCATCGTTATCTCAAGGAACGGGATGCTTGTCGACTTTTTGCTCAGCTGATAAGTGGCGTCCACTATATGCATCAAAAGCACATTGTTCACAGAGATCTTAAACTGGCAAGTTCCACAAAAGGCAATCTTATTGTGTACGTCATTCTAATATGGATGATAGGAAAACCTATTGCTTGATCGTGATCGCAATGTGATTATCACCGACTTTGGATTTGCGAACCAATTTTCATCAGCCAAAGATGATTTGATGGCAACATCGTGTGGATCTCCTTGTTATGCAGCACCAGAGCTTGTAGTGAGCGAAGGAATGTATGTTGGGTCAGCGGTTGACATTTGGTCATGTGGAGTGATCCTCTATGCAATGCTGTGTGGATACCTGCCATTCGATGATGATCCAGCCAATCCAGAAGGCGACAATATCAATTTGCTATACAAGTACATCCTCAACACACAGCTTGCCTTTCCAGACTATGTGAGTGATGGTGCTCGTGATTTATTGCAAAAGATGCTAGTGCCAGATCCAACAAAGCGATGTACAATGCAAACTATCATGGAGCATCCTTGGCTGCAACCCCATCGTGACCTATTTAGAAAGACGATCGATGTATTGGAACGAGAAGCAATGGAAACGGCCGACTTGCCGATGCCTGTCAATAACAGCAGCAATGGCCAAAAACATCATCAACAACGCAATGATCAACAAAGCACTGCTGAAAAAGAGCACAATGTGCAACACACGAGACCTTTGAACGACGATCATTGCACAACCGACCTGAGCACCCCTGCAGCAATCTCGGCACCTTCTTCCGACGATGCCATGGTGCCTTGCAACCTACCCATGGATGTTGATTCCGAGCATCAAGTCCCCGACATTGCCGAGCCATATTCACAAAAGCCAGCAGCATCGACCGAACAGCTTGAATGTAACGTCAAAGGAACAATGTCAGCTACTGCTGCTGATCTTGCTGTGCCTGAAATATCTTCAATTGAATTACCAGCATCCATGCATACAAGTGCTTCTGAGTCCACTACCATGGCAACCGAAAAGCATCAAAAGCAGGATCCTATTGAGGAACAACACCAACACCAACAACCCACCACAACAACAACACCAGGAGGTTCCATTTTACAGGCAAAGTTTTTATCCAGCATTCAACGTCAAGGCAACGCACAACAACAGCAACAACAACAACCACCCTCATCCTCGCATTATCATCATTCAGCTGCATTGAGTAAAAGTACACCACCACAACAACCCATTCCATTTTCCATCACATCGACTAGTACTCGCCATCGTTCACCTTCCACAGCATTGCCAATGCATCCACCACCACAAAAATCTCATTACGAGCCTAGGCGTAAAGCACTTAGCTTGCTTGTCAATTCCGTGGCAGATCATTTACAAGCTCAACCATCGACCTCTGATCGACATCATCATCACACAGGCAGAAAAGGAATGGCCTTTTCACGTAAACAAGGCAACCGTGAACGTGCTCAAAGTGTACTGAGTCAAGGTCGTTACAGTGGATTCAGAGGTGTTGTTGGTAAAGGGTCTGAGAACAGCAATGATGCATTGCCTCGCAGTTCTATGCATGTCATGCCTTCCGTATCTGAACGCGCTGGTGTCTTTAATGACAAGGACAAGCACAAGAGTGCAGGAAAGAAACTCATGGAATGGTTTAAAAAGAAGCCTCTTAGTAAGTTGGCCCCCTCTCCTCCTCTTCTCAATCGTAGCATATTGACATGATCTCTCTTTTTAGGTACCAAGGATCGATCCTTCAATCACCTTGCTCATGGTGATTTATTGACCTCGGATCGCCCGTTGAGTTCTCTGCATAGTCCCTTGCGAGCGATGCCACTTGGAAAGTCATATGCGGTTGACTTTAATGATGCCAAGTTGCGTACCCATCATGGTGCTGTGGATCAAGAAGCGCTTACCTCTGGATCGCCAATGGATGTGCTTGTGGAAGTGAAGCAAGTGTTATTGTCCATGGGCATTGAAGTGAAAAAGGATGGCGATTACAAGCTCAAGTGTACTCGACAGCGACGTAAACGACCCAATTCTATCACAGCATCATCTAATAATCCTGCTTCCTGTAATGAATCCGCCACATCCTCATTGTCCAATGCTCGTTCGGATAAGAAACGACGTATGAGTACAAGTGCTCCTTTCCGTAAACTGCTTAGACGCAATGGTGGTGGTGGTGATGATTCATCCTCCTCTGTGTTCCAACAAGGCGAGACGGTCTATGGTGATCCGGTGGTCGATCCGGGTGAAGAAGTGCGCTTTAGTGTCGAATTGTGCAAAATCAAAAACTTACCGGGTCTTTACATTGTTGACATCCGACGTATGCGAGGCAATGTTTGGGCGTACAAGTTTTTGTATCACACCTTGCTTGACACCCTCAATCTCAGTGGCAAAGGCGGCTATATCAAATCACACAACACAATGAAACAACAACAACAACAACCAATTGCAGCTGTTCATCCTCCTCCAGCAGCATCCTCCAGCACTACTTCTACCTCCACCTCATCTTCTCAACATCGTAGTAGTATCCGAAATAATACCAATCGCAATAGCTGCTCAAGCAGCGGCGGTAGCAGCAGCATGCTCGAAGATGTCAAAGAAGAAGAGTAATCATCTACTACTACCATTACAACAACAAAAAGCATTTGCATCACCTCCCTCATTCGTTTTAGCAACCCTTTTCTTTTTCTTGCAGCATACCGTTATTATACCAAGTCTAGCTCTCTACATGTTTGAGCAAAAGATTAAAATCACCCTTTCAAGAGCCATCGATGCTCTTTCTTCATCACTAAACACCATGGCTGTTTTGATCTCGCTACTGATATTATCCGCGATCCGAAAGTAAAAAGTCGGGTTTTCGGATCCGGTAATCTGATGTTATACTATCGTGATCTTGCTTGTTGCATTTTATCCTACCCAAAAGTGAATCTTGCATGTACGTAGATGGCAAATGTATGAGGGACCGTATTTCAATATCAGAAAAGATATGAGGCAACGGACGCGGTGCATTGATCATGGCAAGTATGCCCTATCCTAACGTATCAGGGAACCCAACAAGGAGGGATTACACAATAAGCATATGGAGCCTCCTCCTAGTCTTTTTGATGGTGGTGGCGCTATATAGCTGCCGTGTTCTTTTTTTTTCTGCCATCATGTGTTGCCTTTTTAGCCATCCAACCAAGTTACACTCATTGTTTGCTGGTATCACCCGCAAGCGAGATATACATGATAAGCTACAAGTATCGTTTGATCTGCTATATGTACATTAGCGTTGCATCAATAGGGAACAGGGATGGATAGTTGGAAAAAGAGAGAGAGAGAATGCTGATAAAGGAGAAGCCATTCGAAAGAAAAAAAAGGGGGGTTTATATCATGCTCTGGGCTGCGTACGTTGTTGTAAGATCACTCCATAGGCTGCCGTGGTGCTGTTGCTTTCTTCCTTTTCTTTTCCTTTGTCATTTTTCCCTTTATACTCATATAAACGCTCAATAGAATGCTGTTGCAATATACGCTACAAACGATTTTGATTCTTCCAAGCACAGCAGCATTATTGTTGGCTGTATGCTTGTTATCTCTGCAATTATTTGTTGTCCCTTTGCATTTTCTGCCAGATGCCGTTGTCACCCGATTAAGGCGATCTCGTGCATCACACTGCAACTCGCTCGTGTCAACAGATGCTTCGCTTGTCAAATCATACGATTATGTTATAGTTGGAGGTGTGTGTGTGTATGCGCTGTAAGCCTATTTGCACGTCTTGTTGTCATTCAGTGTGCATCATTGTCTTACACTTCCATCCTCAGGTACTCTTGCGAGCCATATTAACTTTTTACGGCTTCAAAGCCAGAACCCAAAAGCATCCATTTTACTGCTCGAACCACCCCTGGAATACCGCTCTCTGATATTCACGTTTTTTGCTGGATTGGATTTAGGTGTACACCACAACGTACCCGTAAGTTGTATCCTTTGCATATACTGTACTACGCGTCAAGCGTACTAACCGAATCGCAGTATTTTCGGGCTTACCCATTTTATCGATCAACATCTGCAGCAGAACTTGGGCGTGGTTCACCCCATGTACGGCGTATCGTATCAACGTTTCAATTGTTGATTGACGAGTTGGCTCAAGACTTGGCAGCACATGAAGATCTCAGCAACCCAGCTGTCAAATTACCGTGCTATAGGATTGTGCAACGTGTACAGCCATCATGCATGAAATCCATGTTGCCCCATCGCACAGCCTTTCCCATCCAATACAGCCTACTACGAAAGGCGCCTCATCTCAAAGTATTACTTGGCGTGGATTCAGTGGCATGGTTAACCAGCACACGAGATCAACGTTTGGCGATCCAAGTCCAGATTCAAAACCAAGGCAAGTAGTAGTCTATCGATGCATGCATACTTTTTCTTATTTTCACTCATGCTTTTCATAAGCAGATCAACCCTTTGTGTTTTATGTAAATCGAGAATTGCACTTGTTTGACAACATGAATGCAAACGACAGCACCTTGGAACCTCATATCGTCGAAGAGCAATTTGAAAAGTACCACGATGATCAAGATTTTGAGCCTTGTTCATTGGAACCACCAACCTTGATCCGACAACGCTTCCTTGCATTCAGGCGTATGAGTGAGGAGTGCGATGAGGACAGCTGCCCCATGTGGACATTTGATACGGCCGATGAATTCAATTCCGAAGCCAAAGCGGATGATGCCTTGGCTGTACAAATCCTGGTTGGGTTTGATAACGCATCCGCTGCGACTACCAAAAGTAGCCGAAGCAGCATGGAGGATGATATCAATAGCACGCCATCCTCGTGCGATCAAGAGTTTTTCGACACAGCGACATGTTTCAAGGTGGCTCCGTTAACACACGTGAGCGAAGGATGGATCGGATTGGAAATTGAACAGACGGTCTTTTGTAATAACGATGATCCATCGTTGATGCTAAGCGACAATGATGAAGATGATGACGATGACAGCGATTCATATCAAGAAGAACATCATCAACGTCAACAACAGCAACAACAGCACCCACTGACGCATTGGGGATTTGAAATGATCCAGCGCGTGTTTGACAGCTTAAATTCAGATGGCATTGTTGATATTCATTCGGATACTGCATCTACGATGGGTGGTCCATCCCCTCATCAGTCACCAGGGCTTTCACCCAGTGATAAGGATTCTTTTCAATATTCCTGTGACATGACAAGCAACTCGCTTAGACACTCTGAAATGTCTCAGCCTCGTGCCAAGATCCACAAGCCCAGTACCAGCTTCCTCATTATAAACAAGCATCCTGGTAGTAGTGGTAGCCATGATGGTAGAGGAGGCCTTCCATCGTATCTCGCACGTATATGGAACATTATATTTGAGTACATGGATGATACCAAAGCTGCCGATGTTTCGAAATTGTTGGCAGATCCCAAATCAGCTAGCACGGCATATCCCTTTTCTGCAAAGTTTGCAGCGCTCTTGGGAAGATCTCAACAACAAACGCCTGAACAGCAGGAATATCAGCAAGAAAACAACACGGAGGACCAGCACCAGCCTCCTTCTTTGCCCATAAATCATAAAATGGACGATGATGGTGATGACGAATCTACAGCAAATCGAGAACCAGCTATTCTCAAGATTTCTCATGCTGGTCAAGCTCCAACAACAACGCACTATCGTCCATCGTTGGATGATCAGCATGAAGGAAAGGAGAGCGATGATAATGGTACAGAATTGGAAGGTGATGAGCATCATCGTCGATATTCAACAAGCGATAGCAGTGAAGACGAGGATAATGCACTTGAAAATGTGCAGCAAGCTCTGGGTTATTATACATCATCAGGAGGTGCCTATGCGGTGGCTGATAATAATGATGAAGAAGAAGAACCGGTTGACCAGTACCATGAGAGGTTGTTACCAGTAATGGATGATGATGATGCTAATGCAATGTACACGTCGGACTTACCTTTGGATGATGATAATGATCCACCAGTGGATGAAGAAGAAACGGCAATTCAAGATGTGCCAGTGAACGAGGAGGAGGAACCTCGGCCATTGACCGACGATAACGATCATCATCATCATCATCATGATAGCGATGTAAGTAAAAGTAATGGGTTTGATGAATCATGCATGGTTTATTAAAACATGTTACATAGGAAGGAGATGAGAAAGATGAGGAGGATTTGCATGAAGAAGAAGGGGAAGAGGAAGACACTGTCCAAGTAACCACAAGCAGCAAGCATGATGGCATGGAAACCGATACCGAGTACTTTTCAGATGCAGCACCCATTATGGAACCAGAAGATGAAGGCCCCACTGAAATGACACCCGAGGAAACAACACAACCCAATGCTGATGAGAAATCAAAGCCTGAAGAAAAAGAAACCAAGCATGATGTTGATGATGTACCAGCAACAGCAGCAGCAGCCGAGGAGCAAGACGAGGAAAAAGTAGAGCAAAAACCACTCGATGTTCAAACGGGAGGCAAAAAGAAAAAGAAAGCGAAAAAAGGCAAAAAGCGTAATGCAGTTTAATTGATATATAAAGTATTCTCTGTAATGATATAGTTTCTATGGATACAGTAGTAAAAATCATGTGCATAGTGCATAATGATGCGGAGGGAGAAAGCACTGACACAATTTCATAAGCGCTGCTTTGTTTCAGGTACTCTTGTACAATCACACTTCTCTTTCTCCACTGTTACCACCACCACCACATGGACACCAGCAACAGCGTGTCTCCAGAGCTCTTTTTCAATGAGGCCGAGTTCCGCGTGTTGACTCCCAATTTGAGCTTTGAAGCCGATGCATTGCCTCCCAGCGACGAGATCTTGACGGCTCAAGCGCGACAGTTTACATTCTATGGTAACATTGGGAAACTCGACGACTACTCTAAAATAACACCATGCTGACACACAACGTTGCAAGATGAGCAGGTGCGAGTGTTTCTTTATGCACGTGTACCTCAACAAATCTCGGGTACTGGGGATGATGTCTTTTCAGCCGTACAGACCTTTTTCCAACATCTTGACGTTCACGTTGAAGCGAGTATTACTGACGGTGCAGCAGCAGCAGCAGCAGCAGCAACACCATCCACTTTTCCACCACCTCTACAACCATCCTCCTCTTTCACCACCACTTCACCGCATCATCGATCCTTATCTACAAAGTTGAACTCGTCATCATCATCTGCACCTTCTTCTCCAAAGACTCAAAAACGCGATATTCGTGCACCCGCATCAGCTGGCACTCCACCTCCTCCTCCTTCACTACCTGCCGATTCGTTGCCATTCTTTTCACACACTTACAATAGCCGAGGAAAGGATGCTGAACCTATGATTTTCGAACATGAAAAAGCGTATTGTTGTCTATTCCCACTCGTTATTCCAGTGTGTAAGTATCATGTGGGTATGGAGAGAAAGGATAGTGGATACTCATTCATACACCTTTGTAGTATATGTAAAGACGCGAGCTCAGCAACCACAACTCTTGTTCAACTTTAATGTATCCTATCGACCACTTCCCAGCAAATCCAAAGATGAAATATCCAAATCTTCGGCTGATGCATCAGATCAAGACGTGAATGAATATGATACCGAGCTATTTGAAACCATTGATTTGCTTGGAGGACTATCAGAAGGTAAGTTATCTAGAGTCCAACGTGTGTTGTGTATATACGAGTATTCATTTATGTATAATCTTAGATCCTGTTTTTGCAAGTCCATTACATCAGCGATTTGTGGTTGAGAAGCAAAGTCGTCAAGCAGCCAGTGGAAGTTTCTCGCAGGCGAGCCATTCTACCCCACACATGTTGACACTACGACGTCACGTGCATGAGACATTAGCGGTGCGTTCTGGCTTGAATGTGAAAATGAGGACAACCAATGCATCGATAGCAGACAAAATGGTGATGATGTCAGTGGAGTTGGAAAATCCAGTGGAGACAGATTGTGTGTTTATGGTGGATAAGGTGGAAGTACACGTCTCCAATTCGGTGGTATCTTCAGCATTTGCCAAAGAGGTAAGAAAAAAAAAAGATGCTTCTTCAACGTATCCATGGGTAACACAGAATTGGTATAGGTGGATTTCCCAATGACACTCGAGACGTTGGATCAAATGGTGTTTTTATACAATGTGACCCTTTTGGAAGATGGATCAGCCAAACCACCACAGCAACCACAACGTATATTCCCTGTACGACATCGCCCTACGCCATCGATGCCGACGCATTATCAAGATGAACGTCTTCAGCCACAACGTGTATCGATTCAAGTATTTGGTGCTCCAGTCGTGGATGGTGTACGTGCTGCCACCATGCGATCAAAGTGGAATACCATGTTGGATGTTTCAAGCATGCGTCAAAAACGTGAAGAGCCAGATCCTCGTTTCTCATCATTGTTAGCCTCTTCGCCCCAAGTGGATCCACGTTCATCCGCATCCCTTGCCACGAGTGTCTCAGTATCGCCTGGTGCTCGGTCTCTTGGCAGTCCTTTGGTAGATCCTAAGAAACGTATGCTGATGACAATGGATACACCTGGTTCACAAACGCCCGTAACAAATCGTGCATTACCACCTCCACCACCCTCAGCAGTAGCACCTGCAACACCTGCAACACGCCGTACGGATGTAGAAATTGTCGATGGTATTGTTGTATCATTTACAGTACCACCCATTATTCGTGTTGGAAAGGAATTCCCATTGCAAGTGTTTATTGTGAATCGATCCAAGCACACCCGACGTTTCCAAGTGATGGTACCTAATCGTAAACGACAACATCCACCCACGGATGCCATGGCCAACAAGTCATTATTACCTGTGGAGCAAAGCACGGTCGACCCATACATGGATGAGACAGGTAAATGAGTCATGATTGTCATTCATGATGGGGTTCTCATTGTTTTTTCTTTTAGAATTCTTGCGTCTTTATTTCGAAAATGAGACACACGAGGCCGATATCATTTGCTTGGAGAACAATGTTCGATTAAGGTAAGGGGAGCGTACACTATTTAGAGAAAGGTATATACTCATCCAACCACCCACACTTTCATTAGTCCTCTTGGTCCATCCACATCCCAATCGGTGGATATACGTTTTATTGCTGTCAAGGAAAAACTTCATACCATTGATCTTATACAATTGGTGGATCAAGATACTGGCTTTGTGACCAATTTGCGTCATGTCCTAGAAATATTTGTAGATGGACCTGAATCGAAAGACTAATAATAATATCTTTTTACCTACTTGCACTTTTTGTTTGATTGTGAGTGTCATGAATGGGAATTCTTTGTATATAACAATGAGCCATTATTACTGCTCTATTGCAGGGATATGCGTCCCAACATCATTTTATCAGCTCATGCATCCTCTCCAATATGTTTTTTTGTATGTTTCCACTTCACGCTATATAGATATGTAGTGCTTTCTTGGGGTAAAAATCACCTCCCCACCTACTTTGATTAGTACCTTATCATTTTCATTAAACACAGACTATCCATGAGCTTGGATGACCCCATTTTATTCCTAGACGGTGGCCTAGCTACTGAACTCGAACGTGCATTTGGAAAAGACTTGTCGGGTAAAGCATACAGAGAAAAAAAAAAGGTCATAGAGTCATTGGGGGACAACTAACAAGTAGACATTAGGGCGATTGTGGAGTGCGCAATGCCTCGATCAAGATCCTGATGCCATCAAGGTATTACTTTTTTATTTCCCAACAGAGCAGTGTCTGATATATTGCGTAGGCTGTACACGCTTCCTATTTCAAGGCTGGCGCCAATGTGGCAACAACAGCTTCTTATCAGGCATCAATACGCGGGTTTCTCGAAGCCGGCTATCAGCGTGAGGAGGCGATTCGACTTATGCGAACAAGTGTGCGATTGGCACGTGAAGCACGCGATGAGTTTGGCGGCGGCCTGGTTGCTCTTTCGATGGGATGTTATGGTGCTGTGCTTGCCAACGGTGCAGAATACACGGGAGACTATGGTGATGCTATTACGGTGGATGATCTGGTGGAATTTCATCGAGAACGATTAGAGATCTGCCTTCAAGGTAAGTAGTACATGTGTATCAACCATTCATTCTTCTTTATCTAATAATGATGTTGTGGCAAACAAAGAACCAGGCATTGATTTCATTCTCTTTGAGACAATCCCTTCTTATTTGGAAGCACAAGCAATTCGAAAGTTGATCCATTCAAGTACATTAATGAAGCTTCCACCGGTGGGCGTATCCTTCTCATGCAACTCGGATCGTACTATTTCAGACGGCACATTGTTACATAAATGCCTTGAGGAGTTTCATTCTATGCCTCAAGTATTTGCAGTAGGCGTCAATTGCACCAAGCCTCGGTTTATTCCAGGATTGATTCAAGAGCTCACAAAGGAGAAAGAGGAAAAGACGATTTTATTATATCCTGATGGAGGAGAAGAATGGGATGCAGTGGCCCGTCATTGGAAACCAGATACACATGTTCCTATAGATATGTTTGGTTCATGCATGGCTGAATGGGCTTGCAAGCAACTCAAGGACAAAAAGATCATGATAGGCGGGTGCTGCGGTACAGGTCCTGCTCATATAGCTAGTGTGAAAAAACATGTAGCATTGGAATAAAACTTATGCGTTACCATTGATTGGATGAGAAGCTGTAAATGTAAAGGGCGGACCGTGGTGGGGTGTGGAACCGCTTCTCTTCGCTTTTGATCGATCACGCCATGTCCCATTACACCGACACGTATGGCAACGACGAGGCACGCACACCATCAGAAAGCTTTGTCATCTTTGGTACGGCATTTCCAGAACAGACAGAACGAGATCGACGTGCTGGTGTGAGCGACGCTGGCCAATTCGTACCAGAATGGAAACAAGAAGTCAGAGATGAAAAGGGACGACGTCGTTTCCATGGAGCGTTTACAGGTGGTTTCTCGGCAGGTTACTTCAATACTGTGGGTTCAAAAGAAGGTATATAGGATCATTTCATTCAAAAGGATTGGCGATATTGATTGATAGTGTTATGGTAGGTTGGACACCAAGCTCCTTTGTATCATCGCGATCATCTCGTATTGAAAAGCGTGAAGCAAGACCAGAGGATTTTATGGATGAAGAGGATTTAGAGGTAAATAGGGAGAATATATATACATCAGCATGGTCATTAATGATGATTCATGTAGGAATTGGCGAGTGCAAGAAAGCTTGTTGCTACGGATGAATTTGATATCTTGGGAGGGACA
The DNA here is from genome assembly GCA_000697475.1 of Lichtheimia corymbifera B2541. Classification (NCBI taxonomy): domain Eukaryota; kingdom Fungi; phylum Mucoromycota; class Mucoromycetes; order Mucorales; family Lichtheimiaceae; genus Lichtheimia; species Lichtheimia corymbifera. The sequence goes on from JNEU01001176.1 coordinate 76,407, forward strand.
CAACGCGAATTGCAAGCAAAACGGAGACAACAACAAGAGGATGAAGCACGTGGAGGGGTTGGATTCTTGGGATCAACATTGATGGATATGGTGGCACCTACTAAGGAATCAGTGGGTATTCGGCTCTTACAAAAGCTTGGATGGAAGCCTGGTCAAGGCATCGGCCCACGAATGACAAGGCGACAACGACGAATGACATTTCACCAGAACGAAGAGGATGAAGAAGAGGATGAAGATATCGATGAACAAGTTACATTTGCGCCACGTGATACGCCCATTGAAAACTATACAGCCAAAACCAACACATTCGGTCTCGGCTATGAGTTAGAAAAGTACGTCCCTCAAGTGGCAGAAATGCGTCGACTGCGTGAATTACAAAGAGCAGATGCAGAGTATGATGATGATATGGATGATACACAAAGACGAGCTGCATTTGGCGTTGCTCAAGGTCATCGTCGTCAACAAGCTGGCTTTGGACTTGGTGCACTTGAGCAAGAAGATGATGATGACGCTGATGTCTATGGCAATACGGAGATGAAGGATTATCATTATACACTCTACGAGGACGACACAGAGGGCGATTTCCTTCGCAGAGAGCAGCGCACTTCTACAAAGGAGACGACACGACAACGACATGTCCCGGAATCAGTCACCAAAACACGATGTAGCGATGGAAGATTACCGATAAAGGGATTTTCAGTGTCTACTGAACCACAAGAGCTAGGCAAATGGTATGTGATAGTTATAATTGTTGTTGTCAGTCATTTAACATGCGATCTATGCAGGTATCGACCCCCTGAAATGCCAGCTGATTTCAATGAACGACACGCAGCAATGCAAGGTACTACCGATACGACTTCTACAGAACCACGATACAACATGACTTCAGATGAGCGAGGTGCTATACTGGGAGAAAAGCCTACCGAGCCACGTTCTGTTTTCGATTATATACCCTCCGGATCAAAGGATCAGCTTGACAGCGTCTTGAAATTCATGACCCATAAGCGACCTGTGGATCCAACAAAGTTGACCGATTTTCCCAAGATTACCAAGCAACAAGCCAACATGGCGTTACGTGGTTTCATGCCCTTTGGCGACAATTTGAAAAAGCAAGCTCGCTATAAGAGTTATCTCGAGGATCAAGCGGGTGTTTATGGTGAACCAAAAGATGTGTTACCAGTCCCAGAAGGATTATCGCATGAGGAAGCTTCAAAGGAATTGGATGAATTTGCCAAGGCTGCACGCATTTTCAGACCTATCAGCGCCATGATGAGTGGACGGTTCACATCAGCAAGTGAAAATACAACCACAGTTGAACAAGTATCATTCCAAGGTGGTTTGAAAACAGAGGACCAGTGGCGCAAGGAAAAGGAGATCAAAGAAAAACAAGAAGCTGAAAACCAAAAACCAGAGAAGGAGGTACGTATATTATAATGATCCAGCATTAGGTATAGTCATTAACAATGACTCTTCAACAGAAATCAACCGAAGCTCAGGCAGCATCCATGAAGATGTTTGGACAACTTACACGTACAGTGAAGCCATTTTATCCTGCAAGGCTGCTCTGTAAACGTTTCAATGTGCGCAATCCACACCCTGACCATGATCCATCACGTGGCAATGTTGGGCATACAATGGCTGGTTCAAAGGAGGCATTGAGCGAGGAAAAAGTGGAGGATATGATGCGTCAGCGTGGCAGACCCAAGGCTATCGAGCAATGGGCCAATGATCCAACCTTAAGTGCAGTGATACCAAAACCATCGGAACGAGCTCCTCAACCTCAGCCTGACAACAAAGAACAAAAAGAGACATCAGAAACAACAACTGCAGAACCATCATCATCATCAGCTCAATCCAAGCAAGATGAAAATGCAAAGACAGCAGAAGAGGATCAGGAACAAGAGACATATGAACGACCATCCATGGATATCTTTAAAGCTATCTTTGAGAATTCAGAAGACGAAGATGAGGAAATGGAGGAACGTGATAATGACAAGATGCAAGAACCTGCCAATGCTGAAAGCCAAGGCATGACAGAGAGACAGCCTACATTGTCAACTACCAGCAACAGCCGCCAAGATATGGATGATGATCAGGATGATGTCATGGTGGGTCCCTTACCTCCACCACCGCCACCACCAGTAAAAGAAGAGCCATCTGTACCTAAATTCACGCGTGCATCAGAACGACAAAGCGAATCAGCATCACGTAGTTTGGATACCAAGATGAATGTTGTATCGGAGAGCATTGTTGTTCAACCATTCAAAGCCCGTGAACGCGTACGTCGACGTCATGTATCAGTATCTGAAGAAGAAAGCGAAGAAGAAGAAGAACGAAGGAGTCGTCACAAGAAGAAGCATAAAAAGGAAGAACGGAGGCACAAGAAGGAAAAGAAAAAGAAAGAGAAATCCAAAAAGAAGCATTCAAAGCACCGGTCGTCTGATGATGAAGATATGTTGGATGGAGCTGTTTGGGTTGAAAAAGAAGTTACTCAGCCCTCGACAAGTAATAGTAGTAGTAGTTATACTCAAAAGCGCAGAGCGCGTGCAACTGATCTTTGGTGAATAAAATCAATCCACCGTTTATGCATGCAAACTGGGGTAAATGCAGATTAAAATTGCCCGTAACCAATGATTGGTGAGCAGGTCACTCGGAGAGTTTCCTTTTTCATTCTTGCAGCAGCAGCACAAACAGTTTTAAGCCCGTGTTGCTCCAACCCCTTCTTCCACACATCAACTTTTTTCTTCTTCTTTATTTTATCTTTTTATCGAGCACGTGTTATTATCATGGCTTATAAACGATCGTCTACTACACCACCCACGACGGCACTGTCCTCCAAATCGACCATGTAAGCGTTGCCTTTGTCTCAACAAATGCCATCATCGCTGACCAGCCAAAGCACCAATAATGGTTCATTCACCTATGGACAGTGCAAAACGCACAACAACATCAATACGAGTATACAAAACTGGTACATTGTGGAAGAGTCATCATCATGCATCTTTTCTTACGTGAATCGTGATGATATTAGGCAACTACGCAACTTAATCTCGTTTGCTGACAACCACACCATCTTGCATCCTTACCACGAATCCTTGTGCTTTGTAAGTTTTTCTGTTCTCTCTTTTTAAAACCTGCAGAACAGGAATAGTACTAAACGTGTCATGTATACACACTCCGAAAAAAGTACAATCCTGCCCTCGGAACGGAAACATCGCTACCGTTGCCATTTGCACCCACCACTATCGACAGCAGGTATATATATATATATATCAGGATCTATCATGATACATGTCACCCACCCTTGAATATACATTAGATGTGGTTATGTAGCTGTGGGTGGACACAGAGGCATGGCAATGGTCAAATCCATCTCGAATGATGTTGAATGGTATGTTGTATATACATGCCTTTTTCAAAAACACTGACTCATGTCATTTTTTAAACCAGGTCAAGCACTTTGAAAGTGGGGATGGGGATGAATAACTGCATCCAGCTTTCTGGTCATTCTAACAATGAATGTCGGCTGACAATTTGCAACAATGATCAAACCATGAGCGTGTATTCAATACCAGATCTGAGAAACCTGATGACACTTGACCTGTCTTCAGCAGCGATCAACCAAAGTATGTATGCTTTAGCGTGCCTTTGATGATAGACTAACCTGATTTAGTATCCACGAGCCCCGATGGAAGAGCCTTGCTCACTGTGAGTGATGATGGCTACGTGTCTCTTTTTAATACACGCGATTACACGAAAACAACCAGTTTCCAGGGTACGTATTTTATGGAGGACATGTATATGCATGCATGTGATATTGAATGCAACAATGATGTAGTTAGCGATGGTGGGCCAGTGTTGGCGTGTGCCTGGAACGACGACAACAACATGATAGCCGTTGGTAGCCATGAAGGCACGGTGCATGTGTATGACGTTCGTCAATCTCATCATGCGCTAGCCAAGATTGGATCAACAGAGGTACGTAAATGAGCTGTGCAAGATCGCCGTGGTGTGAAACAGAAAGTTTATAATTCTGTTTTCTGTAAATTAGGCAAGGAGTACTCGTAATGCACCTCGTAGCATCCGATTTAGTCACAGTCCACTTGATCTTTTAGTCTATGCAGAGGTAACACTTTATACACAACATGCTGTAACACAGGGAAATGTACGTACTCACGTCCCATCTCTTTGTTTACGCAGCATGTATCCAATATAAACATTGTGGATACACGAACATTTGAAACTCGTCAAGTGGTTCGGTTAGGTCCGGATGATTGCGATACTCATATTGCAGGCATTGACCTATCCCCTGATAATCGATCCATCTATGCAGGTAAGATATATAAATAATACATGTCCTTATCATATGCTCATTCTGGTTTTTGTCATACGCATCACAGGCCTGGAAACCGACATGGTCCAGATTGACATCGACACAGCCGTACGACGTCAGTTCCCCAGTGCACGCCTCTTTTAATTGTTCCCTATACCATTGCATCTCCCCCACCACACTCATCATCATCATCTTCATCGTCTTCATGTTGCTTAATAGAATCTGATTTTTTTTGGCTTGTAAATGAATGATAATTCTTTTATGGTGTTCCAATGTTATGCTACAGATATATAAAATATGATGAAAAAAATTTGGATCTACATGAATGAAATCGCTTATCGTCGCTTCTTGCTTCGTCCACTGCCAGTCTATTGGTTTCATGGTGAGTATGTGAGTGTGTTCCATCCATGTAAGCAAAACCTTTACCTCTGATCTTTGTCGTTTGCGATTGAGGACGTTGCGGAATCTTTGATTTTCTTCTTCTTCGACGTCCTTGATGCCCACAAGGTTGCTGAAATCATTAAGGTTCTATAAAGAGAGAGATATATCAGTGACACCCACGATTTGGCTAATTCCATCCAACAATACATACATCGAATTCACTCTCGAATTGCATGCGATTCTTCTTTGCATTGATGCGTTTCTTTTCTTTGCGTGTCACTGCCAAACGGACATAGTTGTCTTCTTCGTACTTGCGTTTCTCAGCAATTTGATGATCCAAACGGTCGCCAAGGATGGCGCTTTCTGTGACACCACCATGTACATCACTTTCTTCAGGAGCATCGTTCATATCCGCCATAAGATCACGAATGACACGAGACCGTGATGCCTTTTCTCGTAGACGAGCTTCTTGTTTCTCGCGTTTGCTTGCTTTGGTACCATCCTCATCAAATACCACAGGAGCCATCTTGGGAGGTCGATAAACGCCCTTCTTTCCATCCTCCTCTTCCTCTTCCTCTTCCTCATTGTCTTCATCGTCGTCACGTGCCAACAAGTTCATTGGGTTGGGTTTGAATGCAAGTGGATCAGCAGTAGTGGCATCCTCCTGTTGTTGCTGTTGTTGGGTGCCCATGACAGCTGCACGAACAAGTTTATCAATCTGGTATTTGAGCTTGGCTTCGACTGGCTTCATCTTGTCAAGAATAACTCGTAACTCGACAAGCGACTCGATCACTGGGTGTTGGTGAATAGATCGGCCACTGAGCTTCATGTGGACAATGTATGCAAGTTGTGTAATGTACTGGAGCATGAGCTGGTACTTGACTTCGAGAAACGATACACCTTTACTCGTCTTGATCTCGCCATCGTGATATCTATGGAGCGACATGTCGTAAGAGATCGGATTCAATATACTATAACAGCCTTAAGGCTTACTTTTGGACGATCGGCTTCAGTTGTGTCTTGAGCTCGGTCACTCTTTGCTTGAGATCACCAACCAACTTTGTCAATTCAGGCACTAGAACAAGATAGCTCAGTTATCATGTGTGTGATCCAGTGTGTATAAAGCAACAGCGATCACTACCTGTCGTTACTGCCTCTTCGCTGGCTGCCATTGGTATATGCAAATAAAGAAAGAAGAGCTACAAGCGGTGAATAATATTTTTGAGCGGGTAACTAACTCCTCCTCCAACAGCCAAATAGGAAAATTGGTGTCACGCCCGAATGATAATCATTAGAAAAGCCCCAATAGATAACACGCTGCATAAAGCATTCTCCAATATCCTCAACCATTTCAATAAAATATAATGTGATCTATCCCAACCAAAGATACAATAACATGAATTCCCGGCTGTTGTCAAGCAACGTGGCATGGCGTTGCTATGTAAGCTTGTATCCATCTTTGCCCGAAACATCCGTCACTACACTCCATTGCCAACATTGATATCCGATAAAAAGTGGTATCGTTCATATGGTGTCTTTATGTCCATAGTATATTACTATTCTTGTTGCTTCTTTTCCCATTCCTCGGGCGTGTAAGATTTCTATATTGATAGGGACAATGAATGTTTGTTTTTACCATGATTTGCTCCAAACTTTACCTGTGAAAAGGCGTGTACTTTGCTGATCTCATCTTTGAGAGAGTCGTTGACGAGGCGGTGTCTTGCTAGTAGACGCTTTTCACGAAAGAGGGGGGAAACGATCACGACTTGGAACATTTGGCCACAACCACCCGATTGGTCTTCTACTTCCTATTGAAACAGAGTGAGGAATGGGGTTGTCGTATCTTTAAGACATTGAGCACCGTACCACATGTTGAGCTTGGAGACGATCAGTGATAGTTTCCTTGAGAGATTCGGCTGTGATTCCCGAGTGAGGAGCTGACATCGTATATATACGAAAGAGAGAGAGAGAGATAAGAGTTCAGTTATCGTGACGGCTTCAGGTGGAGGAGTGGAATAGCTGTTTCCAGGGAAATGATGATAACAGGACAAATGATCGGTTGACACGATATATTGGATAAAAGAGGATTGGGCGGCGTGCAAAGGCTCCAAGCAGCATGAATTTATTGACTCCAGCGGAAGAGAGAAGGATGAGTCGTGGTGGTGGTGGGGCTGATACAAGGACACACCTTACACTGCTTTCTTTTCCTTTCTTTTCTTTCTTATACACTCTTTTTATCAAAGCTGCTATTGAATGGTATTCCATGAATAAACTCAAGACAACGTTTCTACGCACACACAGTACCCGCCCATCCGATGAGAGACGATCGCTACAGTTTGCAAGAAAACTGAATGCTGCGCAACTGACAGCCTTTGATGACCCGAACAGCCCCAATGCTATACCATCTTTGCGACCCGATGAATTGTGTGAGATGGAACGTATTGCTTATCAGACGTGGTGGAAGGACTTGGATCCTTTTTCAATTGGCCATCTTGACAATGAAGCCATGCTAAAGTTTGTGCGAGGTTGCTGTCTTCCAGAAGTCAAGTTGGAACAGGTACATTTCCCCGTTTCAGATCTGAGGAGCGTGTTGTGCATACTAACCATCACCCAATGCATATAGATTCTTTTACTTTTCCAAGATGGCAAGACGAATGGATTGGATGAACATCAGTTCTATGCTATGTTACGGCTAATTGCACATGCCCAAAATGGCAGGACCATCAGTCGTGATATGGTCTATTTGGGAGGTAAGGATTACACATATCACGCGATATCATATGGTGTTGACACTCGTATGCATGCAGCTCCAGTGCCCAAATTCCAAACAAACGCGATCGATGCTCTTATCAAACCAGCTGCTGCTGCTGCTACTGCCACACCCAAAGTATCATCCTCATCCACATGTGGTACAACGACAGGCTCTGCTCCTTCTTGGCAGTCGGGAACAACAACACGCAATTCTTGGATCCAGCCCAGCCCATCATCCACCACTACTGTTGCTAGGCAACAACAACAGCAACAACAACAGCGCCCCACTTCATGGTATGTTGGTCAACAACCCTTACCAATGTATGATCCTGCGCCATCAGCACCATTCTTGTCGCCACCGCCACCACAGCAAACAACTACCACTACTACGACGACCAACGATCGTTCTCCATTCAGGCAGGATAATAAGCAATACGCGGCAGCAGGATTGAATAGCTGGTCTCAGCAACTCCCATCCTCTCAACAACCCATGTCACATTCAAGTACGACGACTATCAGCGGCAAAAGTACCAACAATGAGCAAAAGCACCAGTATACCCATTCTCGTTCACGTTCCGTGCCTTATTCAGTACCTCAGCCAGCCACTGCTCAATCAATAACACAACAAACGCCATCAACAAGCGTGTTTAAGTTTGATACAGTAGCTGCAACTCCCTCCAAACAACAACAACGACCTGCACCACTTTCATCACGTGTTTCCATGGATGCAGATTCATTTCAGCGTTTATCGTCTGCTATTGACACTGGTCAATCCTTGTTGTTGACAAAAAAGTTTGTTCCGCCCAAAGCATCCAACAATCCGTTTGAGAGTGCTATCGATGAATCTCCCAAGCATGAGTCGTCCTCAGCTGCTGCCAAATACAGCCCATTTGCAGATGATCTGGATAACCAATCAACACCTCGAGCCTCCATGTCATCGTCTTCTTTTCAACCAGCACAAGAAAATAAGCAACAGCAGCAGGAGAGGGTGGAAGGGGGAAAGGAGGCAAGTGCACCACCTTGGACTAGCATCAATCGACATCCAAACAAACAAAATATATACCCACCTCCAGTACCTTCTCAAGCGACAAAACCAGCATTTCCCAAATATGCTCGCAACATTCAACCTTCTCTAGCACTGAGACGGACACAAAGTTACCGTTCATCCGACGCTGTTACTACTGTTTCTGCAACAATGGATCCCTTCAACATGACAGATCCACAATCGACACCCACCATCATCCATCATCATACAACTACTACTACATCTACATCTACTAATACTCCACCTATCGCATTCTCACACGGCAACAAGCTCTTTCGACATAGATCGGATGGTTCAGCATTAATGCGACGATAGCCACTTTATTACCAATCATTGTTATCCCTCTTTGTTGTTTCCTACATATAAAAATTCACCGATTTCCCATGTATTAATTACCTCCACACGCTATACGTGATCCGCATGATTGAAACCTTGATATGTTTTGTTTCTGGTCAAACTTTCCGAACTATTGGTAACCAAGATCTAGGTATCTTGGGAGATCGATTGATCGATCGATCATAACTCACCGAGTTTACGGATGAGACAATCACACAGCATATAGCATATTGTATTTATTCCTTCATATGCAAGATCTCAGATTGAACCCTGAATATCCACCGGTTTCTCCTTGCATGAATGTCTGTAAAATAAAAGATGAATGTACCCAGGATGAAAACATTATCATCATCAAATCACTTATTCAAAATGCGTTATATTACCCTCATTGGTGCCATTTGCCTTGCTACCACTTCCACGGTCTCTGCCTTGGATAAGATCATTGCTTATGCTGACAGTTTCACTGACAATGGCAATGACTACAAGAACAGTGGTTTCCCTCCTTCCCCTCCTTACTGGAAAGGCCGTTTCTCCAATGGACCTACATGGCTCGAGCACGTTGCTGATGCTCTTCCCGACACCAAGGTGATCAACAATGGCCATGGTGGTGCTACCACCGATAATGCCCATGCCTACAGTGAGTTTAATGGCTATGTGGTACCTGGTACGCTGCAACAAGCGGAGGAGATCGAAGTGAATGGCACTCCCGATGACTTGTACATCATTTACATTGGTTACAATGACTTGAATGCTATCCTCAACCCTGACATGTACAACGTGGTCAAGAAGAACTTCACTATTGAGGATGTTGCTAACGGTGCTGTGAAGACCGCCGAAAAGTTGAAGGAAAAGTATGGTGCCAAGGAATTCTGTGTTATGAATGTTCCTCCTTTCTATCACTGGCCTGTTATCGAAAAAGAAGACAAGGCCAAGGCTAAGAAGCTTATTAACGATTACAATGACCTCTCTAAGTCCAAGTTTGAAGAGATTGAGGGTATCAATGTCAAGTTTTTGGACGACAATGCCTTTTTCGAAGATTTGATTGCCAACGCCGACAAGCTTGGATTGCGTACAGATAACGGCCCTTGTGACCCTGGTATTGGCAAGACCGACGTTTGTGATGATCCCAAGGACCACTTTTACTGGGACAGCTATCATCCCGAAGCTAAGGCTCACAAGGCTTTGGGTGAATGGGCTCTCAAGAACCTCAAGAAGAACTATGATTTCTAGACAATTTTAAATCATGATTAAATAAACAACTTGCAGTTATCAACAGGTCTTTATGTATATACAGTGTTTGATGCAAAACTATATACAAGGATAGGGGTTACTCTTTTTATAATCCTTCAAGTGCCAACGCATCCAACGTCCGACTAATCATCTCGGCTTCACCCGTAGTACTATCCACCATCATGATGCCATCACCACCTTCAGGCTCGTAATATCCGTCTTCAGTATCACGTTGATCGTGGCCAAGGCGATTATAGTATTCCACTTGATCTAAGCCATCCATCATGACCCCATCCACATCAACGTCGACGTCCACCAAATATCTGTCTCTTCCGGGACTATCATAAGCGGCACCAGCATCTTTGCTTTCGCGACGTTCCGTGCTTACAATCCGTGATGATGGTACAAAGCCAAGATCATCAGATCCAGCAAGTGATGGTGGTTTGGTATGTGTGGGGATATCCGATTCAGAGCTTGGAGAACGATGTGGATGATGACGACCCGAAGGTAAAGAAGGATCCAATAGATTGTCCAATAAATCTAAAGTACGCTTAAATAAGATCCCATCATCCCTTATGTATGAACACCTTTTCCAACCTACCATTCTTTCGTCTTTTATAGTAATCTTCCTTTTCCTTCTCCATCTTCTCCTTTCGATTCTTGATTTCACGTTCTTCTTCAGTCATCATTTCAGGATTGAGAAACTTGAGTCGTAGACATGTATGTTTCCGGAACGAGACGCATCCTCCCCAGAGCCATAATGGTAAGGTACAAGGAATGGTCACTTCAAAGTTGCGGAAATTCTCGACAAATTCAAACTCTTCTTGAGCAATCACGTTGGTATGAAGGTATCTGTAGTAACAAAACATGAGAAATTCATATCACTTTTGATCCACACACACACACTCCTTCGTTTCTTACCTTGAGAATTCGCTCATAGCACTGGATGTGCTCCACATTTGTAATTTCCGCATGCACGCTACCACTAAACCCGTGACATCGGCTCCATCAAGACAATGCAAATACAATGGATGGTTGGCGGGATCGATGATAATCTATTCAGGAAGCTGTGAGTCAATGCATGTATATATACATTGTGCATATGATCCTACACATACCTGCAATGCCATCAATGTCTTGTTATAACTAAGAGGGATGTTGTCTTCCTTCATCTTGTCCACGTTGATATGGATCATGGAAATGCCATGCTGCTCACAAAACTCGTGCATTTCAGGTGTCAGCTTGTTCGGAATGAGCGAGAGAATGGTCTTCAACCGTAATCTAAGTTGTGATGGGTATGAGCCTTTTTGACATTGGGTTGGTCTTTAGGCTCACGTCTCTCACCTTTTAAGGAATCGCATGTTGCGTGCTTTAGGATAGCCACCACGGAACAGACCATCTTCCACAATGGCATAACGAAATGGGGGTATCAGGCTCGGCAGTTTTGCTGTCATTGAAGGAGTGGCAAGAAAAGAGAAGAGCTGAGTATAATATCTTGTTGGATCGCTTTGCTTTCTCTCGCCCACGTGACACAAGGCACAATGTCGTCAGCTCCCCTTTGCATACACCACTATTCTTCACCAGACATATCTCGCCCTCAATATACAATTATCCTTGAGCATTCATCCACGAATAAAGGTCTATAGCGGTTTATTATTCAACCATTGCTTGATGATGCTTTATAACTTCTGGTTATGTAAACTACACGTCTATCTCTATACTTCACCTGGTAGCTAATAGCCACTTTTTCCCATTCCCAGCTTTTGCCAAATCCATTTGATGGGATCTATGTGCGTGCTCCAGACATTCATCTCCATCATTCACTTTTCTTGATCTGAGCTGACTTGACTGAGATACACCCAAACAATGAGTACATCTATCAATATACAGTATACGTTCGTTGTCTCAGCGGGTATACTCATTGTTTGATCGTAGCTCAGTCAAATCAGCTCGGACCAAGAAAGTTGAATGATGGAGATGAATGTCTGGAGAACGCACATCGATCCCACCAAGTGAGTTTGACGAGAGCTGGGAAAAAGAAAAGGTACATATTAGCTACCAATGTATGCTTTGGAAACGAAGTATGGGTACCTGTGATGCATTGATCCTTCAACTTGTATCTGATAGGCTGGGTTACACAAACACGCCTCTCTGCATCTTCGGCTCTATCAGGGTCTGGCTGGTTGACAATGAGCAAAGAGCACTTTTGTATGATATCATGATTATAGCACATGTAAAACATAAAGGTGCCCATAACTAAAAATTCTATAATGAAGCGTGGGGTCTTCAATCGAACAAAGTTGCGCGGCGGGGTCAAGCGCACCTTGTGTAGAAGTTTCACGATCGTCGTGGCCAATCTCAGATTCACCCAATGTCACCACCTGCCTCGTCGAAAAAAAATTCCAGAGGTCGAACTCGATTCACTTTGGCTGGTGGTGACATTGGATGAATCTGAGATTGGCCACGACGATCGTGAAACTTTCACACAAGGTGCGCTTCACCCCGCCGCGCAACTTTGTTCGATTGAGGACCCCACACTTCATTGTAGAATTTTTAGTTATGGGCACCTTTATGTTTTACATATGCTTTATGCGTGATGCTATATGACAAGTGGTCTTTGTTCATTGTCAAGTAGGTAGACCCCGATAGAGCCGAAGATGCGGACGGACTTCTTTGTGCAACACAGCTCATTTGCATGATACTTCACAATGAAAAACACCACTCTCCATATTGCATTATGGTTACAGTATATGTAAAAACATAAAGGTGCCTGTATATCTAAACTTTACAATAAAGTGTGGTGCCTTTATGAGACCAAAATTGATCAGCGGGGCCGAGAGGACCTCCTGACCAAGTTTCATGTTCGGGATGGCCAATATCGGCGGGCGCGGTCCGTTTATCTTATTTATGTTCCCGTCCAAACATTTGGACCCTGCCATTCAAAATCTTCATAATGAAGTGTGGCATATTTATGGGGACGAAATTGCTCGTCGCGGTCGAAAGTACTTTGCATGAAATTTTCAGGCTCGAGATGGGCGATCTCGGGCTTAAGGAGCGTCGACCTTACTTTTGTCATCGTCCATCCTACATTTGGGGCCGCCCGCATTCAAAACTTTTATAGTGAAGCCTGCGATTTTTAAATGAATGAAAGTGATCAGCATGAGCCAGCGAACCTTCTGACCAAGTTTCAAGTTCAAAATGGGCAATCCCAAGTTAATACATACTACATCGATAAATGATAAATCCGGCGCGTACCCCATTTCCGACCGCCCATAGTAAACCCCAAATTACGCCCTCCCATTCAAAATTTTTAAATGAAGTGTGGGTTCTTTAATAAGACAAAGTTGATCAACATGCCGAAGAGCATCTTGTGTGAAAGTTTCAGGTTCGAGAGAGGCAATCATGAGGTCATGGCTTGATTTCAGTATGTGTGTATGTACGTCTGACGGTGCCTGACCCATTTGATTTCCACTTCTTCCACTCGCAGCTCACTGCCTCTCCTTCCCATTCTCAACTGTTGCCCCATTCAAGTACAACCACAACCTGCGAGCGATTGTCCTGCTTCGACCCATCATGTCAATCCTACAACTGCCTTGATCCGATTGTCTTTGACTGGATGGCAAATCCATGGCGTGTGCACCCCACTACAACACCCTCGTTTCTTGATACACACCCTCTATTGTGCACTCCTCTACTATGACCAATCGTAGCAGCATTCATTGCAGCAGTTGCTATTAGCAATGTCTATTCTCCATTGTCTCAAACAACGTTCACAGCCTTGTCACTCTACTACAGCACTTGCTCTTCCACACCCTCTGCCACGACCAAACGTAGCAGCCGTTGCTATTATCAATGTCTTTTACTCTATTGTCTCAAGTTACTTGCAATAACTTGCTTTGATACATACGGTTTCCAATGGATGGGATGCCATATCAGCTATCAAGTACACCGCAATACAAGCGATCTTCACCCTGTTGAGATGCAATGGAAAACTATGGAAGGATTGACCAGCAGCCGGATGGAGAATGGAGAATATCAGCAGCGATCTTCAACCAACATATTGGATGTGATGGATGGATGCAATCAAGTGCAGTGATGAAATATCCTGGAATGTTGCTTTGGTTACTTGGCGCGTCTTCCGCAGGAACCACCACGTGGATACGGTTGAGGATGATGATGGATTGGATGGATTATATCTTGTCGAAAGGTGCTTTACAGCCATGGATGTTATTGGAACACTCAAGTCAATGCATGCAGCAGCTATTTTACAATCGTGGATGAAGGATATTTATGACGGCAGCAATCAAGAATATAATGGCACAGTTATCCCTGTTGACTAGATGTGATTCACCCGTTTACGATTGCTGTTCCCTCACCATACTTAATCGATAAACATCCACATTACTATGTGCTATTCTTCGACTTTTTCATTGAATTCACCATAAAACTTTAAAAGAGTGTTGTACAATCAGTTCGTATGCGCGAGATGTGGATCACTTGGTTGGTTTCTGGATTGAAAGGGGGAATAGAAAAATGAAGGTTGGAAAGCGAATTATATTGTTATTTAAGATAATAAAGTCGAGAGTGATGATGCTCGACATGGTGCTTGTTACATAAGTATGATGGTCCATTGTAAGCTTAGTTCACCATGTTCAAGAACGAGTGAGCTGTGATCCAATGTGGTACGAATACATATGAGTGTTTTACTATGAAACTTACAGCTAACGCTACCTCATGCAAATTTATATAAGAACAAATCATTCCATACGGGCCATCATAGGCAGGCCTTTCTATACGTAGACAGGGGAAGGATCGATCATGCATTTCTCAACCAATAGGATTGGCCCTATCTTCTCAAGTCCCTGTCCCTCGGCTCTGTTACACAAACGTATCCCTCACTGCTTCTTTGGCTCTATCACGGCTAGCTACATGACAATGAGCAAAGACCTCTTTTTATATAGCATCTCGCTGTAATCATATGTAAAACATAAAGACACCCTTAACTCAAAATTTTACAACCAAGTGTGATGGAGCTGTTTACTGCTAATGGATGGTGTCGAGGGCACTATATGCAAAGTGAAGAACCGAGTAAGATGGTACACATCATATACATGTGACTTTGCAAAATTGTTTGCATAAGTGGTCTACGTTGGCCTAATAACGAAGATCGATCAAGGTACTATTGCCCTACACTACGCTTATTACTTTATCATCTGCGTCATGTACGGTCAATAGCCATTTGGGATTACAATGCATTTTCTAATGTTCCAACCATAACTTGTACATATTTATACAGCGTTGCTAGGATAGATGAGGGCATTGTTCCTTGAATGCAACCTCGTCCAACTGGCAACGAGTCATTCAAGATCCGCGATTCATGCAAATACTCGGGGATTCAAGTCAAAGTGAGCTCTTCGGGGAAACAGTGGAGGTCAATCAAGCCACCCAAAATCTTTTTAGCAGGGCAATTCCAGCGCTGCCAGTTGAACCTTCTTTTCCAACCAAGCACTTGTCACGCCATGTGAGTATTTCTTCATGCACGCCCATTGGAGAGTGTGTCAATGTCACAGACGACGACGAGAAGAGGAGACGTACAACAAGCAAAACAACAACGCTACCAACGATACTGACATTGGAACAATGGCATTGGCGACACCTCTATATCTATTATACTCCTTTTCTCTCTCACACTCTGACACATACACACTCTCTCTCTTCCCACGCACGCGTATTCATTCCAATTCGACTTTTTACTTATATTTGTATATTTATAGGGTCAACTTGCGCAACCAGAAACGCCTCGCAGCCTCTGTCCTCAACTGTGGCAAGCGTAAAATTTGGCTCGACCCTAACGAGGTCAATGAAATCTCTAACGCCAACTCCCGTAAGCATCCAAATCACTTTTATAGATCTATATACTTCATGTATGATTAACAATATGAATAGGCGCCAACATCCGCAAGCTTGTCAAGGATGGTTTGATCATCCGTAAGCCTGAGATCAGCCAATCTCGTTTCCGTGTCCGTGAGCGTGCTGCTGCTAAGCGCCTTGGTCGTCACATGGGTCTTGGTAAGAGAAAGGGTACTGCCAATGCTCGTATGTCCCAACAAGTCCTCTGGATGCGCCGTATGCGTGTTCTCCGTCGTCTTTTGCGCAAGTACCGTGAATCTGGCAAGATCGACAAGCACTTGTACCACGCTCTCTACCTCAAGGCCAAGGGTAACGGCTTCAAGAACAAGCGTGTCTTGATGGAACACATTCACAAGGCTAAGGCCGAGAAGCTTAGAGCTAAGACTCTTGCTGAACAAGCTGAGGTTCTCCGTGCTAAGAACAAGGCTCTTCGTGAACGTCGCAAGCAACGTGCCGAGGCTAAGACTGCCGCTGGTGAACAGTAAACATAACATTGCATCAATAAAAATAGCCTTTTCTTCAACAACACACACACATCTCTACATACATAGCATTGTCACACAAGAATTTAAAAGGAAAGGTTGCTATGGTGATGGTTTTGGATACGACGATATATCATGTTTGGTTCTCTTTGTTGCGGCTTGGTTCTTTGTTCTTTCCCTTTTTCTTTTGCATCATGGATAACCTTTGCCTAACAACTGCTCTCAACTCGTTTACATTACCTGTCAATGCCGAACAGCATCAACCTTTATGGGAAACGATGCAACAAAATGCGTTCTTTTGTCTACAGCGCACAAAGTTTGGCAGATTTTCATTTATACACAACGTGGTGGGCACAGTACAGAGCGTGTATGTACATACAGATTGTCATTTAGCATCACCACGTTGACATCTTCTAGCTTGGAAACCAGTAAACAGCTACCCTATCGTCTTCTTTACCAATGTGCGGATGGTGCCTGGTGGCAGATTGCTGCTACAGATAATGAAAAAAATGCTAGCATGGTTTGGACCTGGATTCAAGGTATGCTTTGTGTGCATCCCCACTGCATGTATATAATAACTCACATTCGTTTCACTGCTCTGTCTTTCTCCCTCAAAAGGAAACTTGTATCCGTCGCTGAGAATGCTTGATGATGCCGAAAAGGATGAATTCCTCCATATCAAAATCAGCTCTCTTGTGGCACGTAGAGGTTGGTATGACATTGCATAGAAAAGACAAACGCTGAATCTTTACATTGATAGATGGGGAAAGCGATAACATAAAAGACCATGAGCATGTAACATCGACCTATTTTCGACATATTTTCGACTTGGCCGAGACCGAGCGTCTAGTCAATTGTAACGAAAGAATGATTTCATCGCATTTATCCAAACCCGATTAACGTAGATCCTTTTAGGCTATTCTTGCGGATACTCGGTAAACTGGTACACTAGTCAAGGATGGCTCTATATCAGTGAAAACTACCTTGGTTTTCATTCGTCGTTTTTGGGTTATGAGACCAAGGTTTTGATTGAGCACAAGGACGTGGAAATCATTACAAAAGAGAAATCGGGTGTATTTTCCAATGCTATCAAGGTGGTGAGCAAGGACGATGGTGAGACTCAGGCAAGAATCTCGGGGGCTGTGTTGTATATATGTTGTCATGTCCTACGCTAACATACACTAAATTTAGCATCTCTTTTTAAACCTTCTTGATCGGGACGCGGTAAGAACCAGATGACCACATTGTTTAGGTGGCCCAAGCCTTTCTCTTTTCCGCCACCTTCGCACACCATGGCGCCAATGCTAAAATTGGATTTGGTTTAGGTTTACGATGAATTGATACAACTGACCGGGGTTGCCATGCAACGTGTACTCAAAAGTGCAGCTCTAGAATACCACTTGTGTCCTTCCAGTTCCGATTCATGCAGCACCGCCAACATGAGTGACAGTAGCAACAGCAGCACTACTCGGCGTAACAGTAGCACACAAGCTGGTGCAACCTTCTCCTCACAGCCTCTGAAAAAAGACCTGGAAGCACAACGCCGAGACGAACATTTTCGATACAAATTCAGATTACCTTGTACCGAGAATTTGCTGCTTTATGTTGGTGCTACACAATTCAACAACCCACATCATCCCATTCGCGGTCGCCTGTCACTCTCTTCCGCTTTTTTGGTATTCCATGCTATGGACAATGATTCAACAACGACACAACAGCAATATGAATGCGTGATACCACTTTGTGCCATACGACAAATTGATCGCCTTTTGGATATCAGCTTTATGCTTTCCATCAAGATCACCGATTGCCATCAGAATACCACCAAGTTTTGGTTTGAGCATATGCAAGTATAATCACGTTACCATACGCCATGCATTAATCTAATTGAAGGATTAGTAACAGAGACGAGTATGAAGAAATTTGGTATCATCTGACAACAAATACACGTCAACAACAAAAGCGCTTCCTAGCAACCTCCGACCATCTTATTGCACGGCTTCCCTCAGAACGTTTACTAAAAAATGACATCAACGATGCACCTGATGGTGGGTTGGGGCTATTGTTTGGCTTTCCTGGTGATGAGATAAAGTCGAGAGACAAGGTCAAGATGCAGTTATGGAAGGATTACTTTGGAGGTATGATTATGGAGAGGATAAAAAGGACAGCAGACAACTCACCTATTCTCATAGCACACGGCCGCAACTTGATGATAGCCAAGACTCGCCGATTTTCACAGCTTGTTCATGCAGGGCTACCCAATCGTTTACGGGGTGAGATTTGGGAGATATGCACTGGTTCAATTTACGAGCGTGTCATGAACCCGAACGTTTACCGAAGCATCCTTTATGAAAACAAGCACAAAAAGTCATCAAGTCTGGAAGAGATCGAAAAGGATTTGACAAGGTAGGTGTCCTAACTTTGTACCATCTACTATTGCGATTGCTCAATGATTGTAATATTATGCTATGTGTGAAAATAGATCGCTGCCAGAATACCCAGCCTATCAAACACCAGAAGGCATTGCTCGTTTACGACGTGTGTTGACAGCGTATTCGTGGAAAAACCCTGAGCTGGGATATTGTCAAGCTATGAATCTGGTGGTATCCGTATTCCTGATGTAAGTTGCCGTTCACATTATGGTACTCGATTTCGAAAGCTCATATAATGTCATCATCCACAGCTATATGAGCGAAGAACAAGCGTTCTTCATGCTTACAAAGTTATGTGAGGACATGCTACCCGGCTACTATGGCCCTTCAATGTATGGCGCTTTATTGGATGAGCATATCTTTGAGGAAATGTTACGGGACGCCATCCCTGATTTGCATCAACATGTTTCAAAAACTGGGATCCAATTATCCATTTCATGCATGCCTTGGTTCTTGACGCTGTTTGTCAGCTCATCAATGCCGCTCTTATTTGCATTTCGGGTGATGGATTGCTTTTTTATGAATGGGCCTCGAGTGCTTTTCCAGATTGGGTAGGTATCCAGGCAACCCATTTACGATTTAAAACATGCAAAAGCTGATCCCATTGACAACGGGTTGACATATCTATTAGACTAGGTAAGTTTAAATACGCATCATGAGTATACTTACAACTCACCAGCATGTGTGTAGCTATTCTCAAGATAAACAAGGAACTGCTTTTGCAAGCTAATGATGATGGTGCATTTGCCGACGTTCTCAAACACTATCTACAGTCATTACACGAGGTGGTTTACTATATGGAAATGGATGATGGCGGTTTGGTAGGAAAAGCAAAATCAATGACAGTAAGTGAATAAGGGGGTTGTTATGCACGATGACATCATTTGTAATGCTTATTTGACTTTTTTTCCCTCCTTGCCATCATGTAGAAATTTAGCGAGTTGTTGCATGTTGCATTTACCGATTTCTGCCACATTGATGATGATACAGTCAGGGAGATGCGTCAAAGACATCAGCTCAAAGTCGTTGCCAGTATTGAATCTTCTGCTAAGCGATCCACTATCCGCAACCTCGATACCACAGCAGGTCTCAGTCCGGATGAGCTCAGCAGTCTCTATGACATCTTCCACAATGTGCAATATTACCATGAAAGCCAAGAAAGCAATATGGACTATGCATGCTTTGAAGCTCTCATGGGCAAGCTGACAGCATGGGCCAAAATTTTACCACGTCATGATGATCAGCACGAACGTCAAGATAAGGTTGGCAGGAGTTTTCTGATGCGTTTATTCAATTTGTTTGACCGAGGAGGTCGGGGTAGTTTGAGTTTCCAGGCAAGTGTTTATACATGCATTACTACTGTATGCTAACCTGAAGATCTTCATTATGTAGGATATCGTGATCGCTCTAGGTGGTATACTCAAAGGAGATCACAACGCACAGATTTCTCTCTTTTTCAAGGCACATGATCCAAATCAGAATGGATATCTTGAGCGAGAACAAGTATTGCAATTCTCGGAGACCTTGCTTTGGATATTCCGTGATACCCCAGATGAGAGGCCTCTTGACTCTGTGTCCGAATTCCTACGGTGCGCGTTCATGTATTCTGAAAACAAGGCTCATCGTGTTGAAAAAAGTCTCTCCTTGGCATCATTAAGGTGTGCATGACTCTTTGTGTGTCATGGTTACTGAATTAACCATAAAGTTTTGAATATGTGCATAGGATGATTGTCTTGGCAGATGAGCTTTTGATGGACTTTTTCACACGTGGATTTGCAGACTCATTCAAGTTGCTTGTACACAAGACATCAATATCCAATGCAGAAAAGCGTCGTAGCTTTACTGATATACTGGATGGCCTATTTGCTCTGTCTTCTTATTCAGGAGGCGAATCAAGATCAAGATTAGGATCCATATCCTCGATGACGTCCTTTAGCAATGGGAAGGAATCAAGTAATAGTGTGATTGTATCATCGCAGCAATTGACACAGGAACCACAATCATTGACGAATCAGTCAATTCGATGCAGGGCTCAAAGTAGTGGATATCAGCGGTAGATCAAATGTTGTAGTAGTATTAAAGCTTAGAGTTTCCATGGTGATGATGATATTATATATATTGCACAGCCTCGGCTGCATGTGGATCAACAGGAAATTGGTAGGTAGTACAGGATTGTGTAACATTAACCAAAAACGACATGGCAGAAAGGACTAAAATGGGGGAGAGAAGAACCCATGCAAGGGAGAATGGTGGGGGTGGTGCACAACATGTGTATATAGAAGTAGGTAGCAGTAGTGCAGATAACATGGTTGCAATACATGAACAATCAACCCCTTTTAACAATCAATGCAATGTATTAGAAAAGGTCCATGCGCGTGTCAGTTGGATCCAGGCGATGCACACACACACACTCAGATTTAAGGTTTTTTGGATGAGCGGTTACAATCATGAAATAATCCTTCTTTCCTTCTTTCCTTCTTCTTTCTCTTTCCTTGTTGCATTTATATTCATCTTTCACCCTATACTTTCCCTCACCCCCATTTGCCTCTATAAAAACCTTATTGTCCCCAACGTGGCTGCCAACCGATATCATTCATCGTGGCAATAAAGGGCAACTCCTTCACTTTCTTTATTTGACCCACATTCGCCTTCAACACAACCAGAACCACCACCCATTACCACCGCCATGACTTTATCGCATACAACCTCAGTATCACCTCGTCGATCCAACAATTTCTTACATGCCGACCGACCATCATTGGACGAACTACGACGATCGTCTTCCAAATGGTTGAATGGTGGTAGCAGCAACAGCAGTAATCTATTTCGACTTGGGAGTTCGCTTGCACGAAGGGCCACCTCCATGACACCAGCACCTTCTCGGTCGACACCCCACCCTAGAGCCTCTTTACAAGAAACCAGGACAAAGATACGAGCAAAGCCTAGTTTTGATGGACGTTCCAGAATTCGCCAAGAGAACGGGAATACCGGCACGGACATATATGATAGTGCTCATGTTGTTGCTCAGCAAGGTAATGAATGAATAAGGCTTGGAGACGCCTTTTTTGGATATATCCTTTCTCACTTTCTTTTTCGTTTTTTCCTCACTGTTTTGATAAAAAGAAGATCGGGATCCATCATCCGGTATGCAATCAACATTGACTGTTTTATATTGCGCTTATCTATCGGTCGTTGCCCGGGAATTCAGACGACGCATTATTCTTGTGGACCGTGTCAAGAATGGTATCGAATATAAGAATGTATTTGATGGACGAGAAGCCATTGTAAGATTATTACATGTGATGATGCTCTCCTCCTCCTTCCGCTTCCGAGTAACCGATGCAAACAAACAATAGGACACACTGGCAGACATCATTGGCAATACACAACGACGCGATATCGCTCTTCGATTAGGACGCGCGCTTGGTGCACAACGCTTTTTTCACGATGTCAACTATGAGAGCCGATTGGTCGATACATTTACCGAAATATACCAGTTTTACGACGACAATGATTATTTTGGTACAAGTAGCAGTGATAGCAGTGTGATTGTATCCACCACTGGAACAGAGGACTCGATCGAGGCAACAACACCAGAATATGATTCATCCATGGAACAGCAACAACATCAACAACAACAACCATCCACGTTGCCTAATGGTGTGTTTACCGACTTGACCTATTGTTATGTGCCCACTTGTGTCGGCAAAAAACCGTGCTACAGCCACACTTGCCCAAAACGGGAGGTAGGCCCGATCAAAAGAATCTTTTTATATACACATGAAGCGTATCACTCACTTTTTCATTGTTGACAGAGATTGCACAAGCGGCCAGACAGTATCGATGCACGTCTTGCACGATCCACAACGCATGCATACCTGCGACAACAAGAGCAACAACTCTGGTCAAATACAGCTCCACCTTACATTGCAGCAACGGTGTCTTCCAGTGAAAGAAAACGCCAAGAAACCATCTTTGAACTTGTGTACACTGAAGAGAACTTTGTAAAAGATCTTGAATATATTCATGATGTAAGTTGGAGGAGGAGGAAGGGGGCGGATCAGTGAACACTGGAAGCTTAGTTATCATGGGCTCGTCTTTTTAGATGTGGATACAGCCATTAAGAGAACAAGATATCATTCCTCCATCACGACGTGAGACGTTTATCAATAAGGTGTTTTGCAACATTATGGCGATTCATCAAGTGAATCATCGCTTCCTTTCGGCATTGCGTGTACTACAAGAAGAAAATCCGATTGTGGCACAAATCGGCGACGTGGTGCTGGATTTTGTTATGCAACTGGAACCGTTTTTACTCTATGGTGCACGACAACATGAAGCAAAATACATGCTGGATCAAGAGCGTGTCAATAATAAAAAGTTTGCAGTATTTGCGGAGGTAAGTGTGTGTGGGTGAGAGAGGGAGGATTGAATTATCACCCATGCGTTTGATGTTTACTCAACTTTTATGCACATACATTCAGGAAACAGAGCGTGATCCATCGTCGTACAGGCTTGAATTGGATGGTTACCTGAGTAAACCCACAGCTCGGCTTGGTCGCTATACCCTGTTTCTAGATGCCATATTGAAACACACTCCACCGGATAATCCAGATCGCATCAATATACCAAAGGCAACTGATATCATCAAACAATTCTTGACACGCGTCAATGAAGAGAATGGAAAAGCCAAAAATCGATTCGATTTGGAACGCATCGACCAAAAGCTACTCTTTAAATCTGACAAAGTGGTACGTTCGCGTTGGATGGGTCAATGCAGTGGTGGTGGTATTCATGTCGAGCATACAATAGGATCTCAAGCTCTTAGAGCAAGATCGAGTATTGGTCAAGCAAGTCAAATTATGCAAGAACCCAAATGCTGACGCACCACCCAATTATCTCGTATTGCTGTTTGACCATTATCTGGTGATGACCAAAGTCAAATTGATTAACCGACAGGAGCGATATGTGGTGAAGCGGAGGGTAATTATATATATCTTATGCAATCATCGCCGTCAACTCATCCCGTGCGATTTCTTCTCTACTATAGCCCATTCCTTTGGAATTGTTGGAGGTTTCGTTACCAGCAGCACCACGTCGATCCAGCTCCATTCTTCCTTCTATGAGCCATGCCAATCGTGCAGATCCATCCGCTGTGCCTAATAGACAGACAGCTGGCAAAGCAACATTTCCCATTGTGTTCCAACATATTGGAAGGAGGGGCACCAATACGAGCCTTACCTTGTACGCTCCTGCATTGCCGATCCTTAAGCCTTGGGTGGAACAAATTCGAATCCAGCAAAGCATCAGATCCAAGCGTGAGCCCGTGTTTGCAATGATACCTGCAGTACAAGAACATAGGTTTCTGGATGATGTTCGTATCAATCATATTGTTACCTTTAGTAAGTATTCCTCTTCAAAAACCCCTTGTTCCATGTTGCTCACAATATCTGTGAATAGACAATGGACAGCAATATGTTCTTGCAACGGATGCTGGTGTCTATGTTGGTCATACCGGAAGGTCAAGCAAACCCCACAAGATATTAGCTGTGGAGAGGGTAGCCCAAGTCCAAGTCTTGGAAGAAGCGCAATTGCTCTTGATACTAGCAGACAAGACCCTCTATGAATATAGTTTGGATGTCGTGAACAACAAGCCCGAAGAACAAGCCGCTGGTCGACCTATACAATCCCACGTACCCCATTTCCATGTGGGTTCAAGTCTCGGACGCAAGCTTGTGTGTATTCCACGCGTTACCACTCCTTTGAACACCAACATCACCCTTTTCGAACCATCACGACCCAATCAAATGGAACGCAACAAGCGATTTCTCGGCAAAATCGTCAAAAAGTCATCATCATCATCATCATCACCCTCCGACATCCATCTTAAGAAATTCAAAGAGTGTTATATACCAAGTGAAGCCTGGGCCCTCGAGCTATCTCAAAGTCAGATGTTGATCACCTGTCCTCGAGGAATCATCATGGTGGACCTACGATCTAATCAAACACAACGTAAGTAAAAAGAACACAATGACACATCAAAATGCATCTTTGTTTGCTAATTTTCTTTGTTTAGAAATGCTGAATCCAGACGACAGAAGCCTATCATTTATCACTGAACGTGAAAAGGATGAATCCCGGTTAAACATACGAGCACCCATGAAGCATATTGCTGTCTTTCGTGCAGTACGAGGCGATCATTTTGTTTGTTATGATGGTTAGTGTTCGTCATGCATAGTGGTGATGAGTGTTGACTTTTGGATATGAGTAGAATTTGGATTCTATATTGATGGCAGAGGCAATCGCAATCATCGCAACTTTAAGATTGAGTTTGAAGGTGCTCCTGAAGCCTACGCTTTTGCTTACCCTTACGTTGTTGCCTTTGAGCCAAATTTTATCGAGATCCGTAATGTCATTACCGTAAGTTGGATGGATGAAGGGGCCTTGAATACGCTGTATCCTAAGTGTCCTATGTTTTCTGTAGGGTGCCCTTGAGCAGATAATACGCGGCAGAGATATACGATGTTTAAATAATGGACACAAGACCGAGAAACCCTTCATTTATGGCGTTATGGGTGATCCATCCCAGCCTACCTTTCAGTACATATTCCAACTGCAGCCTCTCTTTACCAACTGACACCTCCTTTGTATCTTTATTACTCCCGCTTTTCCTGCCATCCTAATACCTATATAATCATGCCATTTGACTTGAATAATACAATACTACATTATGCATTGAACAACCGATGAGCGTCAGGTGCACAAAAATTGCGTGATTTCTCACGCATACTAACAAAATATGGCATTGTGAATTTCTTATCTCTTTCTTTCCCTTTCGCATTCTACACGCAGCATGGTCTTTGATCCTCAACTCAATATCCCCATCCTTGACTTGTCGCAGTACCGACCTAGCGATCCATCGTCCCAAGCTGATACGGATTCATTTCTCGAACAACTACATACTGCCATGCGCGATGTGGGATTCTTTTATATCAAGAACCATGGTGTATCTGAAAAACTGCAACAGGATTCACTTGAGCTTACAAAGACTTTTTTCGCTTTGCCTGTGGAGGAAAAGCTAAAGGTCGAGACAGTAAACTCCCCTCATTTCCGTGGCTATGCACGTTTAGGCAAGTAGTAGTTGTTGTAAAATACCCTTTTAACTAATCCTTTAGGGTTGTATATATAGACTCAGAGACTACAAATTACAAACAAGATCATCGAGAACAACTTGATATTGCCCGAGAACAACCACCCGTCTCCATGGATGCACCTTACTATCTCCATATGCAAGGCCCCAATCAATGGCCCAAGGATCCACCTGAATTGAAGGAAACGATTTTGGAATTTATGAACGAGTTAACCAAAGTGGCCCGGTTGCTGCTAAGTGCAATGGTCAAAAGTGTCAAGGTGATCGATCACGACAGCTTTATGAACATGTTTACCGATGATGCGTGCACTGTACGAATGAAATTGGCAAGCTACCCTGCAGGCAGTGTTGAAACCACAGAGGGTGGTGGATGGGGTGTTGGACCTCACAAGGATTATGGCATTGTCACAGTACTTTTGCAAGACCAAGTGGGTGGGTTACAAGTACAGACGCATCATGGCGAGTGGGTGGTAAGTAGGGCGGTGTCTCTCCGAACAAAAGATGTGGTGGTGGTCAGTGCGCATTAATGCAAGAGTTATCTAAAAGGACGTTACGCCTATTCCAAATACATTTGTCGTTAACATTGGTGAAGTCTTTGAACGTTTGACACGTAAACGCTTTGTTGCAACCACGCATCGTGTCAAGGTGAGCGATAAGCATCGTTATTCACTGCCTTTGTTCCTGGGACCTCGATTGGATGCACGTATCCCAGAACTTGTGGATGACGGCGAGCCAGCAAAAGAAGTAACAGATGTAAAGCAAGATCAATTACTGCAAGACCCAATATACGGTGTGAACCAGATCAATGGGTACCTCCGTAGCCATAAGCGTGTGGCGGCTCGTTGGTACCATTATGATGAGCAGACCCAAGAATGGAAACGGCGAATGACACCATTTATTGCCTAGCTTCTTTTTTTTCCATTTGTAAATTATCTATGCAGTCTCTTTTTCGTACTCGTGTCAGTAAACGACGCTTTTTTATTATCCTTGTTGTTTTCTCTCTTGCTTCATTCACCATCCTCTTTCAACATGGACTGTCATCACCCTCTCTTTATACGTAAGCTCAACTTGGAGATTACTTGACAATTGGATCCAGACAAGCTCATGCGTGTATATATATAGCACTGACAAGATACCCAACAACAAACCATCCTTGTTTATTGCTGCCAACTTGTATAACAACGAGCCTATCCTCAACTACTGGATGACTGAAGTCGAGCGTCTGGCACAGTGGGCAGGTCCTTCTCGTGTGTTTATCTCTGTCTATGAGAATGGTAACAAAAAGGCTATCATTGTCAATGATTGATCACTCGCTCACACATGTATATATACACAGGTAGCAAAGATCAAACCAAAAAGATCCTGGCCTCCTGGCGAGATCGATTGGAAGAATTGGATATTCCACATAGCATCGTTACAGACGACCAACCCAAGATCACGGAGGACTCGATCAGGCGGATTGTAACACTGGCTAATGTGCGTAACCAGGCGTTGGCACCACTCTTTGAAAACAGCAATGGATCATCGTCGATTTCTTCCTATGACCGGATCGTCTATCTGAACGACATTGTATTTCGCTTGGAGGATGTCTTAAAGCTACTCGATACCAATGGTGGTGATTTTGATGCAGCATGTGGTCTTGATTTCTTTGGTCGCTTTTACGATGTATTTGCCACACGTGAAATTGATGGTCGATGGGTGGGTTCAGGCGACTATCCCTACTTTGCTGATGAAACGAGTCAAAAGCTATTACGTCAAGGACAACCGGTACCTGTTTATAGCTGCTGGAACGGTATGGCCGTGTTTGCTGCAGAGCCCTTTATCAACCACCATCTCCAATTCCGAGCCATATTGCCAAAGGAACCCCAACCACCCGTGGAAGCATCCGAATGCTGTCTCATTTTCACTGATTTGCGCGAGGTGCACAAGGACGCACGTGTGTTTATTAATCCCAAAGTCAGGGTAAGATGGATAATGCTACTACGAGGTGGTACTAGCTAAAAGCTAACCGCATCTCTCAATAGGTCGCTTATGACTTGTTCCATTACTGGTATGCCCGTACGATACTCCCGCTTTGGAACCCCTTCATGCTGCTGTACAATCACCCAAACCACGAAATGGACAATGAAAAGGAAGCTGAATGGACATATCAGGTTCATCAAGCATATGACATGGGAGTCGATGAACGCGATTATATCTGTTTGCAACCTCGGTAGATAGATGTTGTATGTATGAATAAAGCAGATATATGGTCCAGTTTCATTTATGATGTATAATAGAAGATGAAGGTATTAACAATATAGAGTATATAATTACTACTGCAGGTTGAAGTTGAGGTGATTGCATGTTACTGTTTGGTCGGACTGATCACTGATTCGGATACGGCCATCCAACGGCAACCTGGGAATTTCCTTGGGAATAAACGCTATTTTGGTAAACATGATCAGCACGGCGTTGTATCGTCATAAAGGAAACAAATAAATACCTAATGCTTCCAACACAAGGTCGCCAGCAGGCAAAGGACAGCTCAAATCCCCTTTTATAATATCGGATTCCAACACATTGCAAAGGTCAAGGTCCTTTTGTACTTTGATCATAGACAACAGGTTCAAATCAATGGACACCTTGCCACCTGTAACCTCGGATACTGTGGAGACAAACAACATGATCAGTATGTATCCACAACAGAGACATTCATGATGCACTTACAAAGGTTGCCATTGATCCGCACATTGATATCTTGGCCTGCATGAGGTGTAGCTGGTGAAATATAGACCCCGTCTTCGTATGCCCTCAATAGGTGCGAGCTGGGATCATCGCATAAAGACCAAATTTCGCCATGACGTTCGGGTGACATGAAGGGCTGCTGGATAGGATGGCCAATGACGACCGTTGCCATTGCAACCAAAGATATGAAATGGAGACGCATAAAGTAGGTGTGGGGTGTTGAGGGGAACGAAAGAAAAAAAGAAAGAAAAAAAAGAGGCAAAGCAATTAAGGGATCTGATGACGAAAGTTGCGTATTCTTTTGTGGATACCATTCTTTTTTAGGAACTGTGTATGTATATATGTGTGTAGATAGAGCTAACCAAAGTAATGCGCTATGGCCCACATGAATGCAATAGTGATGATCAGACCGACAATGAAGATCCATTTATCTTGAGCTGTCCTTCGTTCGATATACCGGATAACGTTCTTTGATAATCCCAATGTGTTGGCAGCATCCAATAGCCTCTTTTGTGTTTTCTATGTAACAATAAAGGTTAACAACATTCATGCAAACCATCCATCCATCTCCGTCTCTCCCCTATTTACCTTTAATACACCATGTTGATCTGTCAAATTCTCCAAAAGGTTTTGTGCTTGAGTAATAAAGTCATCCAACTGCGAATCGGTTGAATCGACAAAAGCGGATTCTCGCATGGCAAATTCGGATCGGGAGAGATAAGGATATTCCTGGTGTATATCAGTCAGCCCTCACTTTGCTTGTAGGTAGTAGTAGAGTACACTTACTGAAGAAGATTCGGTCGTTGTTTGATGTCGGCCTCCTCTTCTTGCTAATAGGGAATCACGGTTTTGTTCAAGTTGCTGTTCTGCTTGTTGCTTTTTAAGACCTTCAAATCGTGTTCGCATCGCTTGCAAATCTTCTCGAAACTTGGATACACGGCTAGATACACACACACACACTTTAGATATTGGATCCTATCCTCCCTTTACAACAATATCCTTACTTCAACGCAGTCTCCTTTTTGACCGTTACCATCTCACGTTTAGCAAGGTTGTCATAGTCATCGATGGATCGTTGTAACGTGCTAAAAGCAGCTGTTATTTGGCCTATTCAAAAGATACATTCTGCACTTGTTAGCTTCCAACAGTACCTTTATATTATATATAGCCCGTGGACAAGTTACCTTGCAATCCTGCCGATGTGTCTTGTCCGGATGCGAATTCTGTTGCAAACATAAAGGTCAATGAGCTTGGATATTGTTGACTTTTGAACTGCAGGTGAACGTACTATCAAGATCTCGCAGTAGCGCATTGGATTGCTTTAAAGCATGATTGTAAAGTGAATTCATGCCGAGGATATAGGGAAGGGAGTGTATGTATGTATGCACGAAAATAGGATCAAAGGAGCGAATGATACGCCACGTCAATGCCAGCACCTTTTTTTCGAGTCAGCTGTGAATGATTACAGTTGTGCCTGACACCTCTCATACACATGTTGTATACCATCCAACGGCACATGATACTTTTGTTTATAAGAGTAGAAGAAGAATAGAATGCGAGTGGAATATGCAAAGAAAAAACGTTGACGATATTTACAGTGGAATAATAAAGTCTCTAAGCTACTTTAAGTCGTGGTACAATTTATGGATGAAATGGGTCCAGAGCGTCGCAGACGCTGGCATCGATGATAATGATAATGACTTGAATTCCCGGAAAACGTCATGTGCACCTTGATGGTCTTTACCAGCTACCATGGCATGAAGAGCGTAATAATAGGATCGAATAAGGGGTACTGGTGATGAGGATGAGGATGAGGATGTAGAGTCGTTTGTTGTTGTTGTTGTTGATTCTTTAGGTCTAGGTCGTTCCTCCATTCTCCAAAACCGTTGCACCGCTTCAAGATCACCAGCAGAGTACGCACCATAAATCATAAGATCAAATGTTGCAATGTCAGGCGTCATCTTCTCGTCAACCATCTCTTGAAACACTTGAGCGGCTTTGGGATACCATTCGACGGATTGAACAAGACTCATAATTAATGCATTGTAGTGGAATTTGTTGAGAACAGTCTCCTTGCTTTTGAGCGTGGTCCAAAACTGCCAGGCATTTTCAGGCATCTTGAGACGTGCATAGGCTGTTAACAAGGCTGTATGAGCGAGGTGATCGGGATGGGCAATAGCGTCATAACTTTGTTGAACACCAAGTGCATGCAGTTCACGACGTGATAATTCATTTT
The DNA here is from genome assembly GCA_000697475.1 of Lichtheimia corymbifera B2541. Classification (NCBI taxonomy): domain Eukaryota; kingdom Fungi; phylum Mucoromycota; class Mucoromycetes; order Mucorales; family Lichtheimiaceae; genus Lichtheimia; species Lichtheimia corymbifera. The sequence goes on from JNEU01001176.1 coordinate 107,420, forward strand.
GTTCCTCCTCTTCTTCTTCTCCTTCATAGGGTTCTTCATCAAGAGACCATCCAGGATCCCAATCCAAATCACGTGCACCAGCGACACCATGAGCTTTAATAAGCAATGTCAAAGCGGGTCTATCGAGGGGTTCTTGATCATCCGTCAACTTCCATAAGCTACGAAGGACTTGGATAGCCTTGGAAGGTTCTTCATGCGTGGGTGAGTGAACAAACATGGATGCAAGGATGGTATAAGTCGTCAAATTCGCGGGTATGCCTTGGTCCATCATTTCACTCAGCACCTGGTATGCCTTTTTATATTCATGTGTTCGTGCATATGCTTGGATCAATGGCCCATAGAGATGTGCTGTTGGTTGTAATGCATTGGGTGCCTTGCGCATCAATTGGATCACCGTGTGTGCCTTTTCAATGTCGCCTGTCTCCGCATAGCCAAGAACAAGATGTGCATACACGTATTCATTGGGAAGGATCCCTTTGCCCACCATTGCTTTGAGCGTCCGCTCAGCAGCCGCCATATCACGTTTCAACACCGCATTTCGAATGATGGTTGCATAGGCAATAACATCTGGACTCGAGCCTGATTCAACTGACGCTACTACGTTGGATAATCGACGCTCCAAATCGCCAACATCTCCTCCTTTGACCTTGCCAGAGATATCCAGTGCAATGTTGAATGTCCTGTCATTGGGGGTAATGCCACGTTTCTCCATATCACAGAATACGGCTTCCACATCCTTCAAGCGGCCCATCCTTCCATAAGCTGTAAGCAGCACATTAAAGGTGACCACATCAGGCGTAATATTTTGCTGATCCAAGGTACGAACAAGCGCCACAAGTTTGTTCAAGTATCGCTGACTTTGTCCATTGCTTTCCTTGATACGACGCAGATACGCTGCTGCCAGCTTGTTGTAGGTGCGTTCGGTGGCAGGTTGGTTGCAGTAAGTGCCCATCGACCTTAACATCACCTCGGCTCTTTCCAATTGATCCAATCGATCCAATAATTCCAGTACAATGCGAAACTCGTTTTCATCCAAATATAACCGAGTCGATCGAACATAGCTGAGGAGCGAGTTGAGCCGCCTATTGTTCAACATGCCATGATGATTCTTGGGGTCGTTGCGGATATCAGCACGTAGCGATGCAAGTAGGCGTTGTATAATCGTTCGTGGGCCTGGCGATGATTCGCTGTCACGTGGCAACTTTTCAAACACTTGCCACGCAAGATCGGTTTCCTTGGCATCAAGATGCGAGAGAATGGTCACAGCCGAGGATATTGCTTGTGGTGAAAGAATCGACTTGTCGATTTGGGAGGTAATGTGAAGAGGAATACGTCGCTTGGCAGCTCGTTTGGATTCCGTGCTACTGTGAAACGCGTCTGTGGTGGTGCCCGCTGTGGTTGTTTCAACGATTGGAGCCGTAGACCGCTTGTCAACTACATGGACACGTTAGTTGGATTGAACTCGTCACTTTGTACACAGGTGTCAAAAATACCTTTACAGGAGCAGCTCGACAATGCGCGTCGTGTTGATGATCGGGTTGATGCTGCTGCAGTGGCTAGGTTCCGAGAAGTGGTGGGTGGTGTGTGCATGTGTAGAAACAAGACTCGCCATTGCTGTAAGAGTCGTTTGTTGACATGCTGGCTTGCAATCGAATGCAGCTGTCGGCACTGCCAATGGGTCATGGCAGCGTGTGGAAGGGGTTGTTTTGTTTTTTGGGAGCAAGGAACGTCAAGCTGCAAATCCCGACAACAAAAAACAAATATTTCAATCGCCTGATGATTTCCTCCATCTAACTCAGTGTGTAATCCTTCTTGTCCTCCTCCACCGTCACCACCCATACTACCCATTCCATGTAACCATCCCTTTCACAGTCCTTTGTATTCTATTGCATTAATTCAACGATACAACTGTCATTTTTCCTATCAGCTTAATAAAAAGCATCCACCCTTGTCCTGCGGAGGTATAATTTCCAAGGTGTCGTTCTTATTACGCCTCCTCATGCTACATATTTGATATCAGCGTTAATGCCATATATATGTATATCGATACACCATGTGGTAAATGATCCCATGACTTGTACATAGCCACATGTCTATTGGAAGTAAATAGTCAATTGTATGTGGAGAAGATTTGTACATGATAATACTAATCACACGTTTAGAGTCATCACAAGACGAATGATGATCTCTGTTTATTCACTATACGTCATAAAGAACGCATGCACACAAGCCGGTAACCACCCCGATACAAAGAACAATATACAAGTTACATAAACAACCATGGTGCTATACAAAAAGAAAGAGGAGATAAAAAGAAAAAAAGAGATAATAATAGGATCACGAGTGTCGAGTCAACTGATCTGGAGAAATGTGAAGGTTTCCGAATTGCTGTTGGAACCTTGTATTGTCATGAGTGAGATGAACAGGAGGGTGCTGGTGGTGGTCTTGATGTTGTTGTTCATTAGGTGGCGGTGGAGGGAGTCTGTTACTGCTTTGCGAAGGTGCTGGTGCTGGTGGTGGATGAGGATGATGCATCATGGCAGGCATTTTACCGCTTTTTAGATCCTCAATCATCTGCTCAAGGTCTCTGACCCGATCCTGGTACCGTGACAATTCTCCTTGTAGTTCCTTGATGTGATCGACCGATAATTTCAAAATCGTCCCTTTGTTGATAGCTCGCGTGTTGTTGCCTGGGGTACCTTGATTACTTGAAACCGTCATGACATTGGAACTGGTAGGAGCTGTCTCCAGCAAATGCTCGGGTAGCAATGTGCATAGTTCTATCATGTACATCAGTCTCTGTGGTGTGGTTGCTATGTGTGGCTATCATTCTTATTACCATGGATACGTTCGTTGATATTATCTCGTCGTCTTCTTTCAACTGCATTATGTGATTCACGACGCCGTCGACGTTTTTCAAAGATCTCTTGGAGACTACAAGAGTGTGTGAGCTCGTTTTATTTCCACATTCACACACACGCACGCACGCACTTACTTTCGCTGCTGCGCTTCATCTTCTTCGCCTGTGAATCCATCGATATGACTGGTCGAAGTAGAAGGTGAAACAACCAAATCACGGCCATTAAAGATAGGCGATTGGCCAAAGGAAGAGCTTGTAGAATCAAGGCTTGTTCCAAACCAGTTTTGAGCATTATTGGGGTCACCAAAAGGAATACCACGCCCACCCGGTGGACTCATTGCAATGGAGGCAGCTGCACCAAAGCTACCTTGTCGTTGATGGTGATGTAACTGGTACGATGAGGAAGGTGGTGGGTTGAAAAGCCGACTGTTTCGTGCAACAGGAACAGCACCAACAGTGGTGTGTGGACTACTTGTACTTGTCCCAGGTGTCGGTGAAAATGGATGATCGCCTTCAAGATTAAAAGATTGATGTGTGGGTGAATACATGGCTTTTGTTTAATCTTTGAATAATAAAGAGAATGAGAATGATAAAGAGAGAGTGTGTGTGAGAGTGAGAGTGAGAGAAAGGAAAAAAGGAGAAAGAAAGGGCTTTGATAAAGAAACCAGGGTGACTATCTGGATCGTCCGTGAGAAAAAGAAGGGGAGAAAATGGATATTTGGGACATGACATAATGTTGCATAAGAGGAGACCTTGATCAGGACAGCACGGGCCGATAAGGGTAATACAAATGAAACTCACGACGACACGGGGGTCATATCAACTACTTTAAAATTTCCTTTTCAAGGCCGATGGATGGGTTCTTTATCAGTAGTTTGACACTGGAACTTCTTTGACTCGGTCATTCTAAGATGCTTGATCACTTTATCAACTCCATCACTGCCTTCTTTAACAACATTTCCCACGCTCATGCACATAAAAGCAAAGCCGTTATCACCAATATCATTGTCACACATTTCTTTCGCTATTGCATATGGCATGGCAAGTGTCTAGGAGAGTTTGTATGGATCCATCAACTGATGAAGGTATTCATGCATGTGCCTTACATATTATGCAGACAAGGAAGGTGCTTTCACAACAGTGATGGGAGCTGATTAAGAGAGAGTTTATTGCAGAAAGGATGATATTGTTGTCGCATGTCAAGAAAAGCATGCTGTTCTACGTATGATTGAGTAACGAAAGTAGCTATGGAGTAATAATTTGACGCCGTACGGTGGCGAGCAGAAGGCAACTCGAATCAGGGGGAGAGCTTCTTCACTGGTGGCATGAGGGTATGTATGTAACTGGTAGCCTTTTCCATGTTTGCAGTAATCATCATCATCATCACCAATGGTCTTCTGCCACAAACGGTACAATTTCATTCGTCTCGCCTTTTTCTCGTTGCCATCGTTCAAGGATCCTGTACATTCTTTCTTGGCTACTTGGTCTTGACATGTTCACAGTCGGCACGATCCGCCCAATTTTGATGCTGCTGATAAATGCAGCCAGCTCCCGAAAACTTGAATGTTCCGAGTAAGGTACACCATAGATACGGATGTTGCGACTGGACTCTCGCTGTGGCTTAATGACGACTTGTTGAGGTTGCATTGCTGTGATCTCTGATAATGGATGATCTTCCAGCGTCTTTTGTCCTCCTCGAAAAGACCATCCTGTGGGTCGGAACGCAACAATCGATGTAAATGTAGGCTTCAACTGCTTCAAATAGTTTTCCAAGTTCTATATATAAATGTCAATAAAAGCCTACACTAAGAATACCCTGCCTGCTCCAAACAACGAACCTGCTTTTTGAGATGCATGATAGGGAGTGCATGAACTTGTGCCTCTCGTGGGTCGTCTGTTAACAAATCCTCCAATTCTTTGTTCTCCAAACATGCAATGATACGCTTTTTCCGGCCATTCACGTAAATCTTGCTGCGAAGCCTCTTTGCAATATCTGCATCATCATCATGTCAACAAAGAAATCACCCCTCCATTTTGGGCAAGTTTACTTACGATAAAACACTTTCTCCTTGCCGACTGAATACGTTCCCACCACAATCAAAACTTTGGGTGTCGCTCGTTGTAACCACGCCTCCAAAGCTCCCAAGGGCTCATTCATGACTTGTTCAGTGACCTGCCAAGCTGCTTCGATTGCCTTTTCTTGACTTGGAAATGTGTAGCCGCCATGAAGATAGGTGGTGTCGAGATAAAGTGTATTGATGGATATCCCCTTCATGGAAGGATGCAAACACATGCGCGGATTGGCTCGAAAATCGCCTGTATGCAAATGATGTGCAACACGTCCTCCTGGCAAGGTCACCTTGAATAGGAATAATACCGCACCAGGGCAATGATTGGCATCGATCAATGTCACGCTCACGGTATCACTCATTGTATGCTCTTGATCCATCGCTAACACACAAAGGTATTGCTCCTCAACGCGTAGTTGCTGTCGTACAAGGTTGGCTGTGATTTGCGAACAATAAATGGTGCCATGGGTCCATGATTTGCGTAGTCTGGTATAATGGTCGGCATGGAAATGTGACAAAAAGTATCCATCGCATCCAGCTATTGCGCCGTAAGAGAATGCATCCACTGTATATGTCGTGTCTAGTAGTAATAGCGATCATTAGTGTAACCATGCCAACAACAACCTTCAGCCTTTAAAACTACTAACCTTGAACCCATTTATAAAAAGGCACTTCCTTTTTACCACTTGCTATCGTCGTAGTACCATTTGTTCCTTGTCGTTCAGTAACAGGTGGTGGAGTTTTGGGTATCACTGGCTCCACCGGTGCTGATATAAAATCACTCAATAGCTCGGAACTGACATCATCACTCGATTCCTCCTCTGGTGTGGTTGATGGCCCTTTTACAATCCTGCTAATCGAGTCAGGGATGCTGCTCAAGAACGATTTCCACGTGGATGATGATGACTCTGCTGGTGGTTGTGGTGTATCGAGGCAATGGTTGACGTGCCTTGTAAACTGATCAGGGGAAGAACTATCAAAGCACCTGTCGCATACAGGACATAGCTGCTGATTGTTTGCATCCACAGAGGAGGTCGACTGTTCACGCCCGGTGGACTCGGTTAATGACAGTTGAATTGCCTGCTCAAGATCCGTTGTATACTGATCGCATGGTGCTGGTGCATTGGCTGCTGGCTTTTTAAAGTAATCGCGAACACTCGATGAATCGACCGACGATTGACGTTTGCGCTTATTCTTTTTGTGTCGAGTTGGGAGGTGTGATGATATTTCAGTGGCACCCATGGATACAAATTGGTTGAGAGGAGGAGAAGAAGGAAATATGAAACCAAGAGCTGCGGAAAGCGGATCAATGCATCCCGACCATCCCACACACAAAGGGCAACTTTGTATCACCACGATAAAATGGCATGCATGAATACTGTACGAGTCAACATCCATATCACTTGCTAGCACCTTTCATCAGAAATGAGTCACCACGCAACATTGTATATGATAATCATGCAACAAAGGATCCATCCAATAATAAAGCAGTGAAGAGCTACACTACACTGGTAGATAACAAAGACCCATATATGAGTATCCCTCCTATAAACCAAAGAGCCCATCACTGGTACTCACAAATCATAGGTTGCAATGGATGGGACTATCAGCCTTCTTATGTAGAATGCAAAGTTGAAAGAGCTCATGTCAATCCTTATGCAGGTCGTATTTTATAGGTGACCCAAATATGCTCTCTCTCTCTCTCTCTCTCTCTCTCTCCCCTTGGTTGTGTCCTTATGTAATAAAAACCCAATATCATGAATGATGAACAAGTACCATGGGAACATGTAGAAGAATGATGGATCGCATATAAATATATTAACTGATATCTGAGCAGCTACGGAAGGGTGTTGTTGGATGATAGACAATGATGGATGATGATAAATGATGATGGGATGGAGGTAGTGGTGGGGAATGTGATGGTTGAGCTGCTGCTGCCTTCATGCAAATTACATGTGATATGGGCGAATCGTGTCGTCACTTGCAGGCTGGCATCATATTACTCTAATGCAGCATCCAAATACTTTTTGATATGGGTCAAAAGCTCCTTTTTGATGTTCTCGTTCACGGATCCTAATCATAAACCCCATCAGAAATACGCTTCTTCAGCTATACATCCACTATCCCTTTTACCTCGGCCATGCTCTGCTGCCTCTTTGACAAGGTCATCCATAGTAATGTTCGCCAAGTTACGACTCCTCACAGTATCTATTGAAAGCAATGTATAAACTTCCCATACTTGTATATCAACCAAAGAACAATAAAGGATTCAAATACCTCGGCAGAATGCATAGAGATTGTCGTTCCAACCCGATTCAACCAGTCGTGCACGTAATATACTCATGAGCCTTGTCGATGGAATCAGTACTGTGCGCGTCAACCCATGTACTTGATAGAGTCACCGACCTTTCTTTCTCGCCAGAATCGACGAAATGTCTACTAAGCGCTATGCGCATCTTTTCTGATTCACTCATAGTGTAGGTGGGGGGGGTTTGTTGTAACGAAAGCTTGGAAGGAGCGGGGAAGACCAAGTCGTTGAAAATTACAACACAGGTGTGCATTAAGTCACCAGTCATACGCTGTGCATTTACTATCGTTGTAGATGCCACTTTGTCAGCTAGCATCATTACACCTAAATGTTTCCAAATAAAACGTTGTATTTGACTATGAAAGTATCTCTGTAACACTGGATCAGTATCAACATGTTGTATACATAAAAAAGCGGGGGTTGTAGGACTACAACAAGTTGTTGTAGCTGATGCTGGTTCAGTGGAGATGGAGGTTATCTATCTTCCCAGCCAGTGTCTATAACTGGATCATGTTTTCTTTCAGGGAAAACATTGCTGCCGAAAAGATCAAGGTGCATCATGAAGCCTGCCATAAAATCATTATAGCTCCGGAATGCACCTTCGGATGTCAACTCTTCTTCTTATCATCACCACTGGGTAATGGTTCAAAAGCTTTATCGTGCAAGTGTTTTCTTCTTTGACATCGCCTTTGGGGAAAAGAGGATAGTATGAATGCACAGGCAGGAGAAGGATTGGGATTAAACTTTGTAATGATGTGATACGTCAACAGCTATCATTCGATATCATCCGTCAATTAGACCCTTTCTTATCCCCCCCTTGCTTTCCCCAGTTAATATGACCACGTTGTTTTATCGTTTTTGATATATGAAAGGGAGGAGATGCCATCAAAAGCAGGGTGAAAAGCAGCAAAAAGACAAGAATGGTGATGTGAAGAAGCGAAAAGATGCATTTACCCCTTACTGATTGGCAGCGCGTGTCGTTCGTTTTGAAGTATATATCGAACAGCCATAGTACATACCCACCCCCTTTACCCCTGATGCAACAAGATGATGGTCCGCCTTTCGTGTTGTTGTTGCCGCTGATCTACTACATACACACGTATGGCCCATCACCATCGTATGTATCCCCGTTCAGCCAGGGATGCATACGTGTTTTTTCATTGCATTTGGCACTATATCACGGAATCTTTATAAAAAGAGAGAGGATCCTGAATCCTTTGTGGTAGCCCTAATGCCATTTTGAAGAATCCACATCATGCAATTCCTATCACTAACAGCCTTGTTCTTGCTGCTATCATCATTTCTCGTCACCTATACAACTAATGCAGCTCCGGTATCCATCATGCGTCGTGAAGATGATGATGATGATAATGGCGATGGCGGCGATGGCGGCGATGATCATGGCGGAAAGACATATCATGGCCAAGCTACGTGGTTTGTTCCCGCTGATGAAGGTGGACCTATCGGTGCATGTGGAGATCATGAAGATAGCGACTCGCTCATTGTTGCCTTGAATCATGATCAATATGGCGATATGGATGCAAAGAGCGACTGGTGTGGGAAGAAGATTTTACTAAAAGGTTTGGGTCGACTCATTTATAGCAGTTGTAGTAGTAGTATGTGTATTAATACATGGACTCTTTGTAATATGTAGGTCCTAAGAGCTCCATGGAGGTCACCATTGTCGATGCTTGCCCTGGATGCGACTATGGATCGCTGGTAAGATCACTTTTCACTTATTCATGTACTAGCAATCAAATTCTAATTCATTTGTCACTGTTATTGAAGGATCTGACGCCTCGCGTGTTCAAGAAAGTGGTTGGCGATCTAGATAAGGGTGTTGGGAAGATTTCCTGGCACGAAGTATAAAGATAGAAGCATCTTTTTCATTTATCCTAGCCCTATTTACCATCTTGCTGTATCTACTACTATAACCACATCTATATGTCATGTACAAAAACAAAACAAATTGCAGTAAACGAATTTTGATCCCAATAACACCACAGATGCAAAATGGTCGCGTGAGTATGCAAACAATAGAGCATAGGGTACAATTCGATATTCATATTGGATATAATACTACTACTAATATATAACAGATATACAATCAAGAGAAGGGTGGGATGGATCAGTTGGACAAGATAAGGGTGACAAAATCGACATAATTGATGCGGCCATCTTTGCCGACTTGGACTTCTTTGAGCAATTCATCCACTTCTTCTTCAGAAAGCTTTTCGCCGAGATTGGTCAAGACATAGCGTAGTTCACCTGCTGAAATGGTGCCATCGCCTTCCTTATCGAATACTTGGAAGCCTTGGATAAACTCTTGTGATGTGCCTGCAGGCTTGAAACCATCTGGTCGCGTAAGGATCGTCAAAAAGGTACCGAAATCGATATCGACTTCCTGGCGTTCTGATCCACCCACGGACTTTACGAGTTCTAATACTTCGGCTTGGGTTGGGTTCTGACCAAGACCACGCAACAGGTCTCCCAAGTTGGCTGACGATACGGTGCTGTTGCCTTTCTTGTCATACAAGGAAAAGCCTTCTTTCCACTCATCCAGTTGTTCTTGTGTTGGTTGATTGGTAGGACTCATTTGAAGCAATGGAGGTAACAAGAGCGAAAAAGAAGCGTACTATGAAACGAGAGAGCCCTTTTTGTAACTGGAGCTAAATACGCGTGTGCGCATGTGCTGCGTGTCGTGTGTATGTATAGGATCATATGACCAGAGAGACAGAGAGGAGAATTCAATTGAATTGCCGCCGAATGAATGCAAGAAACAGCATACGCACCTTTCTTCTTCTGCTACTACTCCAATGGACGCCGAAACTGCACGCAAGAATTGGGAACTGGAAAACAACATTGTCACCGTCGATCCAGCTCAGGATCAAATCTACTACTACGATGCCCAAAAGAACAAGGACGCTCTCGAACAGAAACCTTGGAAGACAAAGTACAGCCCCAGCAACAACTCCCTCTTGAACAATGGCTCATTAGTACCTTTTTCTCTGCCAGTCCAAACCATTACAAGCACGTAAAGATTTCAGCCATCGCACTCATAAAAATGGTATTTGATGGGGCAGGGTGGTGATGGAAAGGTCACGGCTTGGCTTAATATGATACGTCTTTATCAAGGTTATGCATGCGCGTTCAGGTGGCAATATTGAAGTGATGGGTCTGATGCAAGGCAAGGTGCATGGCGATACAATGATCATTATGGATGCGTTTGGATTGCCAGTGGAAGGTACCGAGACGCGTGTCAATGCCCAGAATGAAGCATACGAGTATATGGTGTCATACATGGAGCAAGCAAAAGAAGTAAGGGAGCGGGGGAGGATAAGACACATCATGCAGGAGCATTTGCTTATGGGTTTTTGGGTCATTTAGGTTGGTCGTTTGGAAAATGCGATTGGATGGTATCATTCTCATCCTGGATATGGTTGCTGGCTCTCGGGTATCGATGTCAATACACAAATGCTCAATCAGCAATTTCAAGAACCATGGGTCGCTGTGGTGGTAGGTGTGAATGTGCTTGATACCATAAGCGATCTGGTTTATCTCACATCATGTTGTATAGATTGATCCCAACCGGACCATGTCTGCAGGCAAAGTGGATATTGGCGCGTTTCGAACCTATCCCAAAGTAAGGAATGATGATGATGATGATGGTCAGGGTATCTGATGCATGGCGGTGATGATGATGGTAGGATTACAAAGCACCCGATGAAGGTCCATCACAATACCAAACCATTCCATTAAGCAAGATCGAAGATTTCGGTGTGCACGCCAAATCGTAAGTTCTGGACAAAATGTTGGCATGATGTATGTAGTAATTGCTTACCCGAATCTTTCAGCTATTACTCATTGGAGGTTTCTCACTTTAAATCTGTGCTTGATACCCAGCTATTGGAGGTGTTATGGAACAAGTACTGGGTCAATACCCTTTCACAATCTCCTTTGTTGACGGTATGTTTCTGCTATCACACACAAAAAAGACAACAATCGGCTGATCCAACGCTCGCTGTAGAATCGCGATTACTCCACACAGCAAATGGCCGATCTAGCTCAAAAGCTCAAGCAGACCAACAATAGCATGACAGGCCGGATGGGAGGATACTATGGTGATCGTAAAAAGAATGATGAGAGTCAGTTGAGCAAGGTTACCAAGGACAGGCAAGTGGACATTGAGAGCAAAAGCAGTTGGAAAAAAAAAACTCACTTCTTTTTTCTCCTTTGTGATAGCGCCAAGATTTCTGGTGAAGCCATGCATGGATTACTTTCCCAAGTACTCAAAGATCTTGTGTTCAACCAGTCTGGTAGCCAACGCACATGAACCGTTTTCTCTTTTACCCTGTGAATACAAAAAGATGATTACTACTTCCAAAATCAATCCACGTGTTGAGAGCTTATTGTTGTGGCGATGCCAATGATGAGGAGGATGCAGGAGAAGGGAGGTGTTCAGTGGTGTATAAAGTGTTGGTGGAGATATACATTCTTTTTGGGTTGAAGGGAAATGCAGGAACGGAATGGTCTCGATTGCACGTGCGGACCATGATTGAAAAGGATCGACACCTCGCCATTTTAGGATGTGTTCGGCTCTACAAACAAGGTTTGATCATGGTAATACAGAATGCGGATGCATCATCCTAGAGTGAAGGGGGGGGATTGATCATACACATTTGCACATTTGGAACGTGTTCTTGGCTCTGAAATGTTGCATAGGTGCATCACTCGTCCAACTTTGTTAATTGCATAAGCAGTGAGACGATGATCTCATCCCACCCGCAAAGTCTTTTCCCTGACTGGAGTTTGATGTCTTCCCCACCTCCCACCATGTAAATAATACTACATGTACGCATTATCCGTTGCTTTCCCCAGGGACATAAGATGATCAATAACACTCAAATCCCACAGCATTGGGAATGACAAGAATTATATCACGATGTTCCACAAACGAAAAGAAGAAGCATCTCCTTTATCAACAACAATTAGGGCTGACATCAATGTTGGTCTTGTCTATGTATACGCAAACATCAAAGAATTTTTGTGTATATATTTTCTTTTGGGACATGATGATACATAAGTGGAGACGAAGAAGGTAGTTGTCGAAGGCATGGAAACAGGGAGGGAAAAGAAAGAGGAAGGAGCTGTTTTTTTTTGCATTACTGATACAAGGATGATTGTGTCTTTCTAACTCTTTCTCTCTCTCTTCAAGCATAAAAGGTTAAATAAAACAAGCGTGTTATGTACAAGAGATTGAGGATAGAAAAGAGTGAGTGCGTGCGATGATGATGATGATTGATGATGACGGTGTGTGTGTGTGCGTGTGTGTGTGGAAAAAAAAAAACGACAAGAGTTGTTATGTACAAAGCGTGGTGCTGCAGCAGGCGACGAGCAATGTTGAATGTGAACGGGTGAGAAAAAAAATCAAGAGCGCTGTTGCTGTTGATGATGAATAATCCACTTAGAAAGGATGGGCACCAGGGATTGAAAGTGGAGCATAATCAGAAGAGTATCCATGGTGCTGGGGTTGCCATGAAGGCATGTACGAAGGAACTGCAGCTGCTGTAGGCTCAGTGTGCGATAAAAATGATGTTGGTTGACTAGGCACGGTTGCTTGATGTGGAGGTGGTGGAGCTTGTGTCGGTGCGTATGCAACTGCAGCCGCTGCAGCTGCAGCTGCAGATTGTTGCTGATGTTGTTGATGTTGTTGTCTCAATGCTTCACGCTCACGTTTTTGTTTACGCCATTGCTTTCGCAACTCTTTAAACTCTGCAGGCAATCGTTTCGGTCCCTATAAGCAAGTTGATTGGTGAGCTATTTTTTCGATTGCATAGAGTGGGGAAATACAAGCTTACGTGATTCTGCATCGAAACATGTGCATTAAGATGATTGAGTGTACCATATGCCTAATAGTTGGGGTAGCATGAGTATCGATGACATTGTTGTTTCACATGGGGGAGGCATTTGTTTTACCTTTGTGCATCCGGGAAAGTTGCAGTGATAAAGACGTTCAACTTCATGGTATTTACGTCTAGGTCGCTTTTTATGATTGACACCAGGGATGGGCACAAATGAAAATACTTTTTGAGAGGCTGCGGCAGCAGCGGCAGCTGCAGCTGCAGCTGCTGCTTGTTGGTGGTGTGGATGATGAGGATGATGAGGATGAGAGTGATCGTCAGCAGCCATTACAGCTGCAGGTGAAAGAGACTCTGTGCACGAAGGTGGAGGTGAAGGGAGTTGTTGATGATGATGAGGATGAGCAGCAGTTGTAGGTGGCTGATGATGATGCTGAACCGGTGGAAACATAGCTGTTGACATCAAATTGGAAGGGACAACAGGTGTAGTAGTTGCATGCTGTAATGGGATGGTTGCAGCAGCAGCAGCGGCAGCAGCAGTGGGGTCACTTGCATAGCCATAATATGGGGTTGTTTGACGATAAACCATGGCATTGTTGTTGGGAGTTGCTGACGAGATGGATGTTGGATGATAAACTTGTTCAGTCATTGGACGTGTAGAAAGCGAAGATGACGAGTGAGCAGCAGCATGTGAGAGAATATTGCTTTGTTGCTGTGTAGAAGCCGATGATGAAGGTGGTAGTAATTGTGACAGGGGAGGTAGTGAAGGTGTAGGTAATCCAGCAGCAGCAGCAGCAACAGCAGCAGCAGTAGCCGAATCAGTGGTGGAAGTATACATGGATTGCGGATAATAAGTGGGTGGGGACGACATCGAATAGTGAATGTGTGGAGGAGTAAGAATCAAAAGTGGAGTCGAGTACAAAGAAGCAAAAGAAAAAGGAGCTGGTTCGATTGAACAAGGCAGAAATTTATGTGTGAATGTGGTGTGTGTGTTGCATGTGCCTTTGTCTCTTTGTGGGATTTTACTCTCTGCCAGTGACATATGGATATAGCAACGGCGCCAAGCTCTATATAGCAAGGGCTGATGCGATTAGCCTCGTTGCTCATAACCCAGGATCCAATGGTATTTTACTGCAGATGATCTGCGACGTCGATCCCGTTCAATTGCCCCGTCACTTTGTGTGAGGCGTCTCAATGTGCGCCCTGGTTACCTGTTTTGAGCCTAGTGTGCGAGTATTAATTAATGAGAGACACATTCGCCCCCCAATCCACTTGCTGATTTTCTGGTTGTGATCTTCTTGGCAAACACTCTTTTCCGCTTGAGAATCCGCTTGCAGAAAAAGGTAAAAAAAAAGATCGACGCCCTCGACTCTATTAAGCTTAGCGTTTTCGGTGCACAGAGCTTGCATATCCCGAATGAGGCACAATCGCTGCCCTATCCCCAGTCTCTCTTGGCACCTTGTCGTCGATCATTTTGACTAGAAAAAAAGATACCCTTCGCTGTTGATTCTCTTATTCCCCCAAACTCATTGGCTCCGCTCCAAAAGAAAAGAAACACCCAATTCTCCCACTCATATCCTTTAACATAATACCCACCCCCACCATATCAAGTCAATATGTCCCTGTGACCTTGCTTATACAACGGTTTCTACAATACTCTCCGCTTAAAAGCTCTCAACCATTCATAATGAGGTGAGATATTATTTGATAAATTGCCCGTCCAATCACATCAAGAGCCAAGAAACAGTTGAAGATTTTTGTTGCTATATACAGAATTTTTATCTTCAGTAATGCCATGGTTCCAGCTACCAGCACTGGATGAATAAATGTGTGTGTGAGAGAGGGTGAATGCATGCTAGTGTGTGTGTTTTGGTAAGGGGAAGATGAAGGGATGTAATCGAAAGAAGGATATCGTTGCTAAGCGACGCGTGTGTTTGTGTGAATGTTGTTATGCCATATTGCTTGAGTCCGTGCCTGCGGATGATAACGGTGGTGTATTGGAAGATGGAATGACAGCACTCTTTGCAACCGAGTTACTTCTGCTGAGACATGAAGCACGTATCATTGGATACTCATCAGGAGTTGTAGGTGGCGACACGGGATTGCTATTGAAATCACTTGGTGGTAGTGCTTGTCCTGCCATACTCTGTGCCAGCAGAGCTTCGTTGGATGTCAAGAGTGATTGTAGCTTGTCTGGATGAGCTTCCATGAGCGTCGCTTCGGATGGTTCAACAATAGGAGTCGGCAAAGTATCACGTAAATGCTCGAATTGCTGTTGTTGTTGTTGCTGCTGCTGCTGCTGTTCCTCTTGTTGTTGCCGTTGTTGCTGTTCTTTGACAAGATCGGTGGACTCCAACCCTGGATTCGTCAAGTCAACTGACCCTAGCCATGCAATTCCAGCACCACTATCAATTGGCAGAAAAGAAAGAGAGATGAGAACCTGGCACTTTTTATACGTGAACATGCCGTAGTCATACCTTTCCTCCCATTCTTGACCCATCTTCTTCATTACAAGTTCAAGTTCCTCTCGTTGACGTTCTAATTCCTCGAGACTTTGGTCATAATCTGAAAGCGACTTTTCCATTGGAAGATAGGGATAATAGAAAGAGTGTGTGTGGGCGGGTTGACAAGGCACAGACGAAAGAAGGCAAAAACTATTTTGAAAACAACGCTTCCCATGTTGTCTCCCGCTCGGCTGTGCGCCCAACCATGGACCAGTTAAATAGCTTCCCAATTTGTTGGAATCCCAATACTCTTATTCTATATAGTTCACTGATATAAAAAAAAAGTCATTGACTCATATTTGCAATTGAACATCTTCACGATACCAATATAAGAGATAAAAGATTCAATTTATTTCCACACACTAATAATTGCAGGCAAAACAAAACACAATATCATTGCTACTCTACTCTTCGAAATTTGCAGTACAATGGACACCCTGGATTACGCCCCATTCTGGAGTCGAAAAGATCAAATCACGCCAAATAAATGGGATGAAATTAAGATCGTCGTATAGTAAACGAATCCGGAACTGAGCTATAGGCTCCATATGATTGCGGGATAGCAAATTGAAGCTAACTGTCACCCGATCGGCAGCTTCTTCTGCATAGTTATAACCAGTAGAAACAGCCTTAGCTTTCAGCTCATCAGCTTGTGGGAGAATGTCCTGGTTATATATGTCTCGAGTGTCTTGATCCCATCCATTTGGATCAAGTGGATTAGCTCTAGCTTGTGCAGGTATGTCAACGTCCATGATAGGTGGCCCAGGATGTGGGAGTCCTGCAACGTGTACTGGGAGCTCTGCTTCAAGCTCGCGACGAAGCTCTTCACGTTCTTCCTGAAGCTCTTGCAAAACTTCATCGGGGGGTCGCCCAAGCTCTTGTGCAAGATTTTGAATATTTCCTGTTCCTGCTACTGCTTCTGCTTCTGCCTGTTCTCTTGCTTCTGCTTGTTCTCTTATTTGGACATTTAAGATGTTTGCTGGTGGTAATGGTGGGTCTGGCGGTAGTTGAGCTAATGCTGCTGCTTCTGCTTCTCTTTCTGCTTGAGTTTGTCTGTTCAGTGTAGCTATTGCTTGTAATAGTGCTTGTTCTCCAGCTTCAGGTTGTCTTTGCAGCATATTATTTACATGTATTCGATGTGCAAGAGGCATTCGAAAACCTTGTTGCGCACGTAATTCTCGTTGCCGGTCTGCTGCTAATCGATGTGGTTCAGGTACTGGAAGCAAGAAGCTTGGTGGAGGTGCTAATCCTTCTGGCATTGGAAGAGGGAGTGGTGCACCCCTTCGAAATTCTTCGAGTCGTGCGGAACGTCGTCGAGGTTCATTTGGGAGACGTGCCAACATGCATCCCCTTGCATGCCTTCTGACTACATGAGCATCGTGGTTGTACCCTCCACAAAAGCATCTAAAAACTCCATTGTCATCCACCTCTCCCACGCCTAGATTAGCTCTACGCTGCACATATATGGACCAAACTGTTGGGTATATTTGTATCAGTAAATAACGCTCATAATGATTAAGTGCAAATCTCTTACATCCTTGAGCTTCAAAAATTAGCTTGAGCTTCATCTGATGGGTTATTTCGTGTTCGCGTTTATCTTCGCAACGTCCACAGCGATAACGCTGCTGCTGCTGCTGTTCTTCCTCCTCCTCCTCCTCCTCCTGCTGCTGCTGCTGCTCTTCCTCCTCCTCCATTGTTGGAACAATGACGGAAGCAATGAGATGGTAGAAATTGATTGAAGATAATAATAAGGATTGGCAATCAAGCTTATTTATACACTGAACAGGGCGGTGGATTTCGGCATCGCTCATAGTTGCATTATACTCTGAACAATACATCATCGAGCATTCTTAGAAACACTAAAAGAGGGACGAAGAGATGGCAGGATTGTTAGCCTTGCGAATGTGGGGTGGTGATCACCTATGTCATATATTGCATGGAGTTGGTGCTCTTTGTCGTAATCATTACTGCATCTCGGAGAATAATTTACAAGTGTATATCATAGAATGGTACATAATGGTGCTTGCTACTCAAGATGGTCGGTTCTTTGTATGCGGCCGATTGTGTGCTTATAATGCAAAATTAGAAACACATAATGAAAGATGTCCATGTGATGATAAGGGGACCATTGTATATCTTCATTCCTTCCATTTCGAATCAGTAGTATTTCATGTGTATATTCAATCCTTGATAGAAACAATGATCCCAGAAGAGAAAAGAACATGCAGGATCGTATAGAGACACGAGCAGATTACTGCAGATCACGCTTTTCGCCCTTGCTTCAATGTTATATTAAACACCAAATAAGGAGAGGTTGTCATTGTTATTTGGTTGATCATGTGGGATAATGCATTCTTCACCAATAGGATTGCCTTTCCCCTTTCAATCCAGAAGCCGATCAAACGATCCACGTCTCACACATATGAACTGATCGTGTGGTATACTATAATCACTATGTTGGATCCAATTGCGTGATGTTGTGTTTATTTTTTCAAGTAGCTATGTTACAGGAGTAGTATTGGAAATAAAGAAGTAAGATGCGGGTGAATCACATAGAAGGTAACAGGGAGGATAATTGTGTCATTGTATTCTTAGTTGCTGACATCGTAAAATATAATCCTTCATTCATGATTGGAGAATCGTTGCTGCATGCACTGGCTCGGGTGTTCCAGTATCATCGATGGTTGTATAATAACTCTTGTCAGTTCCTTCCAATCCATCATCCTCTTCAGCCGTATCCAGGCAACATGATCCATCCTTTCTGCTGACGACGTGCCAAGTAACCAAAGCAATGCTCCAGGATTTCTCATTACTGCACTTAATTGCATCCATCCACCATAATCATCGGCTTCCTTCTCCATCCGGCTGTTGGTCTACATTTTCCTTGGTCGTTTTTCATCGCAGCTCAACCGTGTAAAGATGCTTGTATTGCGATGTACTTGATAGCTGATATGGCATCCCATCCATTGTAATCCATATGTATCAAAGCAAGTTGCTGCAAATAACTGGAGACAGTGGGGTGAAGACCTTCTTAATAGCAGCTGCTGGTTACGTAGGTTCGCGGCAGAGAAGTGCGCAAGAGCGTGTGTTGTAATAGAGTGACAAGGCTGTGAATGCTGTTTGAGACAATGGAGTATAGACAATGCTAATGGCAACTGCTGGAATGAATGCTGTTAACGATTGGTTGTAGCAGAGGAATGTGCAAGAGAAAGTGGGGTGTCAAGAAACGCGGGTGTTGTCGTGGGGTGCACACGCCATGGGTTGGCCATTAAGTCAAAGACCATCGGATCAAGGCAGCTGCAGGATTGACATGATGGGTCGGAGGAGGACAATCGTTCGCAGGTGGTAGTTGTACTTGAATGGGGCAACAGTTGAGAATGGGAGGAAGAGACAAGAAGCGTGGAGTGGAAGAGGTGGAAATTAAATTGGTCAGACACTGTCATGCAAATCCATGCACACTATAATTAATCCATGACCTTGGATTGCCTCTCTCGAACCTGAAACTTTCAAAAGATGCTCTTCGGCATTCTGATCAACTTTGTCTTAATAAAGAACCATCACTTCATTTAAAAATTTTGAATGGGAGGATGTAATGTGGGGTTTACTATGATGGGCGGAAATTGGGAAAGCGCCGGATTTATTATTTATCGATGCAGTATGTATTACCTTGGGATTGCCCACTTTGAACTTGAAACTTGGTCAGAAGGTTCGCAGACTCATGCTGATCACTTTCATTCATTTAAAAATCGCAGGCTTCACTATAAAAGTTTTGAATGCGGGCGACCCCAATGTAATGACAAAAATAAGGTCGACGCTCCATCAGCCCGAGATCGCCCCTCTCGAGCCTGAAAATTTCATGCAAGATACTTTCGACCGCGACGAGCAATTTCGTCCTCATAAAGATGCCACGCTTTATTATGAAGATTTTGAATGGCAGCGTCCAAATGTTTGGACGGGAACATAGATGAGATGTAGCGACCGCGCCCGCCGATATTAGCCATCACGAACATGAAACTTGGTCAGGAGGTCCTCTCGGCCACGATGATCGACTTTGTTCTTATAAAGGCACCACACTTCATTATGACAATTTGAAGAAACAGGCACCTTTATGTTTTTACTATGCTGTAAGCGTGATACTATATGGAGAATGGTGTTTGTTCATTGTGAAGTATTATGCAAATGAGCTGTGTTGCACAAAGAAGTCCGTCTGCATCTTAGGTTCTATCGGGGTCTACCTACTTGACAATCAACAAAGACCACTTGTCATATAACATCACGCTTACAACATAGTAAAAACATAAAGGTGCCTGTATCTCTAAACTTTACAATGAAACGTGGGGTCTTCAATCGAACAAAGTTGCGCGGCGGGGTCATGCGCACCTTGTGTAGAAGTTTCACGATCAAGCTCGACGATCCTAGATTTCGCAATGTCACCACCAGCCAAAGTGGATCGTGGGTCGACCTCTTCAACTTTGGCTGGTGGTGACATTGGGTGAATCTGAGAATGGCCACGACGATCGTGAAACTTCTACACTAGATGCGCTTCACCCCGCCGCGCAACTTTGTTCGATTGAAGACCCCACGTTTCATTGTAGAATTTTTAGTTATGAGCATCTTTATGTTTTACATATGCTGTAAGCGTGATGCTATATGACAAGTGGTGTTTGTTCATTGTGAAGTATAATGCAAATGAGCTGTGTTGCACGAAGAAGTCCGTCTGCATCTTCGGCTCTATCGGGGTCTACCTAGTTGACAATGAACAAACACCACTTGTCATATGGTATCACGCTCACAGTATAGGTAAAACATGAAGGTGGCTGTTTCTCCAAATATACATAATGATGTGTAGAGGCTTTATGAGAACGATGTTGATCAGCATGACCGAGAGCACCTCTTGACCAAGTTTCGGCGTCCCGATGAGCAATATCGGCGCGCACGGCCGTACACCCTATTTAATGTTACCATCCCTTCATTGTCTCTCCTACATTCAAGATTTTCATAATGAACACTGGCGACTTTATGAGAACGAAATTGCTCGGCGTGGTCGAAAGGATGTTGTGTGAAAGTTTCAGGTTCGAGGTGGGCAATCTCGGGGAACAGGAGCGCCGACCCTACTTTTCTCCTACATTTGGGCTGACCGGCATTCACAATGTACATAATGAACCATGCGGTTTTTAAATGAATGGAGTTGATCAGCATGTGTGAGAGTACCATCTGACCAAGTTTCAAGTGCGAAATGGGGAATCCCAAGAAACTACATACTAAATGACTTTTTCATAAATCCGGCGCTTTCCCAATTTCCGCCCATCATAGTAAACCCCACACTACGCTCTCCCTTTCGAAATTTTCAAATGAAGTGTGGGTTCTTTATTAAGACAAAGTTGTTCAGAATGTCCTAGAGCATATTGTGTGAAAGTTTGTAGTTCGAGACAGGCAATCCCAATATGCATCATGCATTGATATCGGTGTATATGGATATGTCTGACTGCCTGACTGATTTAATTTCCACCTCTTCCACTCACACTTTATTTCCTTCTTCCTCCCATTCTCAACTGTTGCCCCATTCAAGTACAACTACCACCTGCGAACGATTGCACTACTCCGACCCATCATGTCAATCATACAACTGCCTTGATCCGATTGTCTTTGACTTAATGGCCAATCCATGGCGTGTGCACCCCACGACAACACTCTCGTTTCTTGACATTGCACGTTCTCTTGTGCACTCCTCTACCACGACCGGGTATAACAGCATTCATTCCAGCAGTTGCTATTAGCAATGTCTATTCACCATTGTCTCAAACAGCGTTCATAGCCTTGTCACTCTACTACAGCACTCGCTCTTGCACACTCCTCTGCCACGACCACCGTAACAGCAGTTGCTATTCGCAAAGCCTTCAATCGATTATCTTAAACAGCATTCTTTACTTGCAACAACTTGACTAGCAGCCTCTTTCACGTGGACAGCCGATAGCAACTGTACAGAGACAACTTGCTTTCAATACATACGAACTCCTCTGGACGATACCATATCAAGTACGCCTTAATACAAGCCATCTTCACCTGGTTGAGCTGCGATGGAAAGTGACCAAGAAAAAGGGAGCCGGATGGAAAAGGATGAGCAGCAGTATTGAACTTGCAATAACTATGATGATGGATGCAATCAAGCGAGAAAGAAATCTGGAATGTTGCTTCGGTTACCTGACGCGTCGTCAGCAAGAAGAATGGATCATACACGTGGATACGGCCGAGGATACACGATGGACTAGATGGAATCGGCGGAGGGGCTTATATCTTTGACGAAAGGTGTTTTACAGCCATGGGTGATATTGGAGTGCTCAAGACGATGCATGCAGCAGCCAAGAATACAATGACATAAGTTATCCCTGTTGATCCTTAGTATATAATTGATCCGTATCTTATTCAACTTGCAATGCTTTTCTTTTATCATCTATACTTTATAAACACCCATACTACCATGTGCTATGCTTTGATGTTTTTACTGAATGAAGATGCGGTCCAACACTGTATTTAGAAGGGTATCGTACTATTAGCGCATATGATGTGCAAGATGTGGGTCACATATTGGTTTATGGATCGAAAAGGGGAACATGAATTTGAAGGTCGGAAACGCGGTTGGATCAATTACATTCATTTATATCAATGGGTTTTATCAAACGCTTGTATGTATGCGTTATGGAGTTGCTTTCTTCTAATGGATGGTGTCGACTGCATTAACCGAAAGATGAAGAGCTGAGTGGCGGTTACACATGCACGTCCTTGACAGGTTGTTGCACAAATGGATGATGGTGATGATTGCCTTTAGAGAGTTACGTAAATATACAGCATCTAATAATGAAGGTGTGTCAAGGTATGTATATGACAATAATGGATTCTGTAGTGTGTCGAGCTGCATAAAAAGTGATGCGCACGGACCATGCTTGATGCCACAACCAGCTAAATCGTTACGAGGGGCATGCATAATGAAACAGTATTATATAGAGTAGGTGGTAACTGGTAATGCAGAATCCACATTGTTATATGCAGAGGTCAAAGCACTCTTTATTCATGATGCATTTGTTAGATGAGCATGCTATTTGAGAGCCACTTCATAATAAAAACGCTGAATCAATAGCAGTCGCAGTATACGAAGATGATGATGAATGTATGCTATCTATGCTATTATTCCCAAAATTCTTCATACTTTCACTGCAGCAATATCATTTTATTCATACAAGAGTAGCACGTTATGAGTTTGTGGCAAGTGATATTAAGTGGGAGCCTCCCAGGCAAGCCTCGAAAATCAAAGTCTGGTGCGTTAGCCATTGAGAGGTGTTGGCCAATAGGAACGCCTCAATTTGAAATTCAGCAGCGTCGCGACGAGAGACAAATTGCTGCGCGTAGCCTGGCAACCTCCACCCTCTTTGCTCTCTCAACTCCATCGATCGATCTGCAGGGCTTGGTGGTTGCCTACTATTACGATGTTTTGGCCAAAGTAAGTTGTTTCTATCTTTTTGTTGTATTGTTTGTGATACTCACATGCCTTGTTTGCAGCGACTGAAGGACCTAATGGAGCCCCTCAAAGCCCAGTTTCCATGGTGTCCATGAATCCCAGCAGATCTTGATACGACGGTAGCAAGGATGTTGGCCATTCCTCGTAAACTGGCTGCCCACCACGTGTCGGCGTGTTGCATGGGCGTTTGGCCGAGGACGAAACGCAGACCGGTAGCAGTGTCCAGGGTGCACTAATAAATTGACCGCTATCCAAAGATACCAACAAGTGGCTCTTGTTTGGGTAATGCGAAAGGATTCACTGGAGGAAACTGGAGAGGAAGGCATGTTATGCTCTTAAAAACATGTTTCACTGATCACACTTTGCTACACTTTTCTATCTGCGTGGTTTCTTCCCGACGAGGTTTTGGCGCGTCAAGTCCGGCACCTTGACGAGGATGGAATGTGGGAAACTGCAATCTTCTCTTGGACTAAAATGGCATATCCAAGCGCCTCGTCGACCTGGAATTGGTGCCTACAGGTAGAGGTTGGGGATGGTTGAGTGGCGACCTTCTCGTTGGTCATCCCTGTGAGTACTTTAGTCTTGGCTTTAGGAAACCAACAGCTGCTCGTTTATTCTAGTATTGTAATCAATAAACCATCTTCTTTTATTTATCATACATTCTTGTCTTTGCATGTATGATAACGCACTATCAAGTGACATTTGACAGATCTCCATTGTATGTCAATTGAAAATGAAAACCCACGAACGATCCAAGTGATGTTGTTATGGTGTACTTTTCTTATATATCGCGGTATTTATGTATGTGATCAAAGCAAACGAATCGGTTTATTGAAACAAGGAACTGTGACATTTTTGTGTGATAACAACAAAAGGATGGTTAAAGCTCGACAATGGGTCGAATCTCAGCTTCGACTTCTGGAATCGTGCCTTGGATAACAAGCTCGGCACATCTGATAGTTGACACCATCATCTTGGCTATGCTGCCAATGTTGACGTTGCGTGGTATCAATTCAACCTCGAAGAGAGGCTCATCACGGAAATCCACTAGTACTTCATAATTTATAGATATATACCGATCTGGTTGAGTTGGAAGCACTGTTTCAACCAGTTCCTCTCTAAACGCGTTGGCGAGTTGAGATCTAGTGGCTTCTATTGCAATACTATCTTGTTCGAATGGACCTAGACCAAGCACGTATTCACTCCACGTCATATGAAATGGTGAATGATCGGTCATCTTCAAGGATTTAAGCAAATATATCATTAGGCGGTCCATTAAAGTATGCTGGACTGGAAATTTGCATTCATGGGAATCTATGCAGGGCGTTCCGTAGAGTTCATTCATATCGTATATACGCGGTATCATTTCATCGTCATAATCCTCCTCGTCCTCGTCCTCAAACGCATCAGCCTCAACAAGCTGCAGGGCTTGTTGAACTTGATTCAGTCTTGCAGTTTCAACATTTTGGAAAGCTGTCTGTCGATCGACAGCTATTGGCTGGTTTGGGTGTAGCGTTGTGGTGCCTCTAAGTTTGGATCGGCTAAAAGACATGTATGTGCATGACTTTGTACTGACGTAGGATTAGCGTCAGCGAAAAGACCGCAAGGACAACGAAATACACCAGGTTGATAGTCTTCGCCTGGTTCACTGCGGTGTGCCAAGAATCCCCATCCTTTACAATGTATCTTTGTTAGTGGAAAACGCACAATACGTTATAATAAAGACGACTATGATACATACCTCCTTGAGCCAAAGACTTCAACTCGCATCTGGCCTGATGTGTTATTTGGTGAGCGACTCTATCAGGACAGTGCAATGGACAATTATAAGCCATTATTGGACGATGATGGAGGCAGGGAGATAGTAATAGAATTCGATTAAGGATAATAAGGGTTGGTATGGATGAAAGTAGAAAAGGGTTTTTATTCGAGCAAAGATTACATACGCTGAAAAAAGCGTTGGATTTCATATGGCATCGCTAATAGCAGTTGTTATACTTTACTCTGAACAATACACCATCGAACATTCTTATTATAGGCAACAAAAGAGAGACAAAGAGGCGACACAAGTTGTAGCCTTGCTTACCTGGGGCGGTGATCACCTATTTCATATACATTGCATTGGATTGATACTCTTTGTCGTAGTCCTTGCTGTATTTCGGCAAAGAATTAAATACATGTGGAAGCAATGTTTACATGTGTATACCTAGAATTGTGCATAATGGCGCTTGCTCCTCAAGATGGTCCGTTCTTCATATGCGGCCGATTGTGTGCTTATAATGCAAAATTAGAAACACATAATGAAAGATTTCCATGTGATGATAAGGGGACCATTGTATATCTTCATTCCTTCCATTTCGAATCAGTAGTATTTCATGTGTATATTCAATCCTTGATAGAAACAATGATCCCAGAAGAGAAAAGAACATGCAGGATCGTATAGAGTCACGAGCAGATTACTGCAGATCACGCTTTTCGCCCTTGCTTCAATGTTATCTTAAACACCAAATAAGGAGAGGTTGTCATTGTTATTTGGTTGATCATGTGGGATAATGCATTCTTCACCAATAGGATTGCCTTTCCCCTTTCAATCCAGAAGCCGATCAAACGATCCACGTCTCACGCATATGAACTGACCGTGTGGTACACTCTAATCACTATGTTGGATCCAATTGCGTGATAGTGTATTTATTTTTTCAAAGTAGCTATGTTACAGGAGTAGCATTGGAAATAAAACAAGATACGGATGAATCACGTAGAGGTAACAGGGAGGATAATTGTGTCATTGTATTCTTAGTTGCTGCCATCGTAAAACGTAATCCTTCATTCATGATTGGAGAATCGTTGCTGCATGCACTGGCTCGGGTGTTCCAGTATCATCAGTGGTTGTATAATAACTCTTGTCAGTTCCTTCCAATCCATCATCCTCCTCAGTCGTATCCAGGCAACATGATCCATCCTTTCTGCTGACGACGTGTCGAGTAACCAAAGCAATGCGCCAGGATTTCTCATTACTGCACTTGATTGCATCCATCCACCATAATCATCGGCTTCCTTCTCCATCCGGCTGTTGGTCTGCCTCTTCCCTTGGTCATTTCCATCATAACTCAACCGGGTAAAGATACTTGTATTGCGGTGTACTTGATAGCTGATATGGCATCCCATCTATTGTAGTCCATATGTATCAAAGCAAGTTGCTGCATATAACTGAAGACAGTGGGGTGAAGACCTTCCTAATAGCAACAGCTGCTACATTAGTTCGCGGCAGAGAAGTGTGCAAGAGCGTGTGTTGTAGTAGAGCGACAAGGCTGTGAACACTGCTCGATACAATGGAGTAAGGCCATGCTAATAGCAACTGCTGGAACGAATGCTGTTACGTTTGGTTGTGGTAGAGGAGTGTGTGTACAAGAGAAGATGGAGTGTCAAGGCACGCGGGTGTTGTCGTGGGGTGCACACGCCATGGAGTTGTCATCCAGTCAAAGACAAACGGATCAAGACAGCTGTAGAATTGGCATGATGGGTTGAAGCAGAGGACAATCGTTCGCAGATGGTAGTTGTACTTGAATGAGGCAACAGTTTAGAATGGGAGGAAGAGGCAAGAAGTGGAAGAGCTGGGAAATTAAATAGGTCAGGCGCTGTCAGACACATCCATGTACACTGTAAATTGACCTATGACCTTGACATTGCTCACCTTGACCTCAAATTTGCACACAAGGTGCTTTCGGGCATGCTGATCAACTTTGTCTTAATAAAGAACCCATGCTTCATCTGAAAATTTTGAATGGGAGGGTGTAATGTGGGGTTTACTATGATGGGCAAAAATTTCGGACCCGCCCGGATTCATTGAAATGCCATTTAGTATGCATAATCTTGGGATTTCCCATCTCGAACCTGAAACTTGGTAAGAAGGTTCTCTGAGTCATTCTTATCAACTCCATTCATTTTAAAATCGCATGTTTCATTATGATGTTTTACGAACCGGGCGGCCCGAATATAGGAGAGATGATGGATGGACGGAACGCAAGTAGGGTACATAGTGCACACCCCCGCGATTGTCTGCCTTCATTGTGAAACTTGGTCAGACGCTGGGCGTCGACACGCTGATCAACTCCATTCAAATAAAATCACATGCTTCAGCACGAGGATGTTGAATGGTAGCGTCCACCGGAACATAAGCAGTGCGGAAGGCCCATAAGCTTGAGATTACCTATCTCGAACCTGGAACTTTCACACAATGCCATATCGACCACGGCGAGCAATTTCGTTCTCATAAGACATCCACGCTTCATTATGAGAATTTCGAGAAACAGGTACCTGCATGTTTTACCAAATCTCACCGAGTAAGCGTGAAGGAGCTGTTTGCTGCTAATTGATTTTGTCAAGAGCACCTTACAAGCAAGATACTGAACTAAGTGAAGTGGCATGTGGTAGTTACACACACGACGTTGGCAGGGTTCTGCATAAATGGGATGGTGACCAACTTTGGCAAGGTACGTGGACAACGTCCAATAAAGATGATGTACCAAGGTACAATGTGAATGCAAGTAATAATGGTCCCATATCACATTTGGTTGTAGAGGTTCGAGTTGCTGCATAAACCAATTTGCATAAACCCAGTCGATCCAAATGCTTGGGACATAATATGGCGGTAAGTTGATTGCTACTCGTCCTGAAATTCCCTTTTCTTCCTAGGATCGTCCCACGCGTTATTGTATCAGAAAAGGTATATATTTTCTTGCAGGGTCGAAAACGGAATTCGTTTACTATTGCACCGTCTAAGCTATAATGCACAAGCAACAAAAAGAGGGGAACAAACTAGCCAAGACCAAGTTGACAACAAACAATGCTTCTAGCTACTCTGCCATAGTCGTATTCATCCATCGCAGTCACCGTGCCTAAGACACATATAGGAAACAATGGGATCCTATGTACGTGTTTCACTGTAGGTAGCTGTCAACGAGATACGAGCAATCCATCAAGTAATCATCATCTTGCCAAGAGGGAGTAAACCATGCTTGTCTGTGCCATCGTCGTCTATATAAACAAAAGAAAGCAAGTATATATTCAGGGTTCACACAACCAAGCCATCATCAACGTATCCACTTTATAGTGTCCAGGGACCTATAGTTCCTCTCCTCATTCATCCTCTCCAATAAAGAAAAAACGAGCCTCACACATCCTAATCCTCAAGGAGTAGCCATCAACATATCATGACGAGCGTCATATTCCCAAAAGGTACAGGCTGGGAGTCGAACCCAAGAGAGATGATGCCCAAAGTTGCATGACCTGACCAAGATTCTATTCCATAACACCACCATTCATCATTTACAATAAGCGCCTTATCCATTGTCTTCGTTCACTTAACTTGCCTTTTTCATACCCATAAAGAGCTAAGTTGTTTGGTTACTGGAAACCGGAAACCATGGTGTAGTAAACTCGAAATTGAACAAAAAGCCAAATGAGCCAAGGTCTTTGCGATCTAATCTTGCTGCGTATACACGTCAATGGAACAACGTCTTCTACCATATTGAGGCTTTGAATGTACCTGTTGGCACCAAGTGTACAGCGAGAATAACCAGTGAACAAGAGAAGCGTTACCAAGTCGTGCCCCACAAGGAGGATTACGCTGAGCCTATTCACTCACCACACACGCCCACACATAGATAAAATGAATCATCCTCATGGATTAACAAAAGGCGTCATTTTATTACATGATCGAACAATGGCCACTACCATTGCCTTATAACCAGGTCGCAAGCATCAGCCCTCTTTTATTCAAGTCAATCCCAACAACCACCCTTTTCTATAATCCTCGGCTTCCTTTACAAATAAAACCCGCACTTTGCATACATGTACCAAATCACACTACTCCCACTAAACCTCATGATTGCACAATGAGATATACTTTGACTAATATGCCGAAATGGGTAGCTCATATGAAAGCGTCTATGTAATGACAAAAGTTTTTCAAGGCTGGCGTCGATGGCCATTCTCTGTTGTCAGGCGTAAAAATATTCCTGGGAGGCTTAAGTGATCAAAGTAAACGAATCGGTTTATTGAAACGAACAATTACGACATTTTTGTGTGAACAACAAAAGGATGGTTAAAGATTGCGATCGGGTCTAATCTCGGCTCCGAGTTCTGGAATAACGCCTCTGAGATCAAGGAGGCCACACGTGACAGTTGACGCTATCATTCTGGCTATGTTGTCAATGCTGGTGTTTCGTGGTATCAGTTCAATCTCGAAGAGAGGCTCATCACGGAAATCCATCATTACTTCGTATTCTAACGATATGTACTGATTTGGTTGAGTTGGAAGCACCGTATCCACCGCCATTAGGGGACGGAGCTCGTCAGTAAGTGCCCTCCTAATTATTTCTGTTATTTCGCCGTCGACGAAGCTCATACGTCGGACCATGTGGGCGTCGATATTGTACCGCGTCATATGAAACGGTGGATTATCGGCGGATATTTTCAAGGGTTTAAGCAAAGACGCAGTTAATCGGTCATCTTTCCGATACTCGAATGGTGGAAGGTACTGCGCAGGGCATTCTGCGCAGGGAACTCCGTAGAGATCCTCCATCTGGTGTGTCAGGTTCCTTATTTGGTTAGACATATTTGGATTGGCTTGAAGCTGAGCATTATTGCCCGGTAGGTTTGGATCTAGCAGGATTGCTTGAGCTGCATTGGCCCTTTGATTTTCTAAGTTTTGAAAATCTGTCTGTCGAGCGAAAGCTCGTTGGATGACTTGGGTGTGGCGTTGTGGTGCCTCTCTGTTAGGATCGGCTAAAAGACATGTACGTGCGTGATGTTTTACTGACGTAGGATTAGCGTCAGCATAAAGACCACAAGGACAACGAAATACACCAGGTTGAAAGTCTTCGCCTGGTTCACTGCGGTGTGCCAAGAATCGCCATCCTTTAGAATATAATTGTGTTAGTGGAAACGTACAATACGTTATAATAAAGACTACTATATATGGTACATGCCTCCTTGAGCCGTAAACGTCAACTCACATCTGCCCTGATGTGTTACTAGATGAGCGGCTCTATCAGTACATTGCCATGCACAATTATAAACCATTATTGGAAGTTGATGGAAACAGGGAGATAGTACAAGAACCCGAATAAGGATAATAAGGATTAGAATGGATGATAGTAGAGAATTGTTTTTATTCAAGCAAAGATACATACGCTGAAAAAAAGCGTTGGATTTCATATGGCATCGCTCATAGTAATTGTTATATTATACTCTGAACAATGCACCATCGAACATTCTTATTAGACGCAACAAAATCGGGACAAAGAGACGACACAAGTGGTAGCCTTGCTAACGGGGGGTGGTGATCACCTACATGTCGTATGCCTGGGATTGGTGCTTTTTGTCATAATCATCACTGTATTTCGGCGAAGAATCAAATGCAGTGCGAAGCAATGTTTACACGCGGTGCCCTAGAGTGATACATAATGGCGCCTGGTGCTCAAGATGGTCGGTTCTTTATATGTTTCCCATTGTGCTTGTAATGCAAGATAATGAAAGTTGGTCAGGTGATGAAAGCAAGGGCGGTGGTTTGGAGAGAACCCTAAATCTTTTTCAAAAATATTACTGCTTTGGACAAGGTGCATTCTTCATATCAGGCACGTGGTAATGATGATGGTTGGCTCTTTGTTTAGATGCTTATCAAAAAGGAGAGTTCTTTATGTTCTCGGATTCTTCATTGTTGGTTATTGATTTTATTATGCTACTATCCAGTGATCAAACTCTGTGTGTAGAAAATTGAGCAATTCGGGTGATCGTTCAAGTCGAATGCATCAAGATTAAAGAGAGCGAGGGAGAAAACAAGGAAGCTCAATGGCATCATTGCCACGATGTCAACAATTTGTTACACAGACGTGATGCGTTCTTCCAAACAATCGTTCTATTTATGTAATTACAATCTGCAGCAAAACGTAATCGGGAATAAAATTCTATGTACATAGGGTTCACGTGCTAGCAATCTTCAGTACTCTGACGCATGCATCAATGGTGTCACTTGTCTCGCCAACCGCACTGCAGCAAGCCTCGAATCCTGGATGCCAATCATAATCTTTGATCGTGAGCTCTGCCAACGCCTTGAACAAAACCAATGTCATCATGTACGCTTGTGATCCATCCAGCACCACCATGGATGCGTCATTGAATTTGAACGTTTGTATCAGGTCAATCAAATCATCCTCAAGCTTGTTCTCGAATCCAATTTGTGCACGTATGATAGAAAATCTAAAGAATAAAAATAGAACCATATGAACAACCTCGTCCGTGAATATCCCATCCCATCCATTCACCTCAACTTACGTTTCAAGTATCTTTTCACTAAAGATTTGGCCACGCATCAATGCTGATTCATCATTTTGTCCATGCTGTTGTTCTTGGATCAAAATCTCCCTCACATCCACAGTATCCGTAAGCCTCAATTCATCAAAATAACGTCGAGTGGCTTTAGTGGTTAATCGATCCGTCATCGTCCATATCTTGCCAAAGAGGGACATTTCAGGTAATTGAGCCTTTTTCTTCTTGACAGGTGGTTTGGGTACAACCATCTTGATCACCTTTTCCTTTGTTGAAGAGGATGTGTCGTTGGTATTCGGTGAAGCTGATGAGGAGGAGGATGCTTCCACTGGTGATGGCTGTACTTTTTGCTTGGAGGGACGTCGACTCGATGATGATGATGGCGGCTTTGGTGGTTGTGGTGCATTTCTTTCAATCTCGGTAGGTTGATCCAATTTGAGATCCTTGAGTTTCATCATTGTATCCATAGCATCTTCCAGTAATGTCTCTTCATCCTTCTTGGTGTCCATGGTAATGGGTTCTTGTTGCTTAGGTTGCTGTTTTGGTTGCTGTTGCTGCTGCTGCAATATAATGGTTGTTGGTTGCTGATTGTTGCGTTTTACATCGATCCGATAACCTTCAATTGCATCATGTACGCCTGAAATAGGTGTTTCAGAATCCATCACAATAGCATCATCGTGCTCCACGATTCGTAACTCGGTATGTTCTCCTCCTGCTGCTGCTGCTGGTACATTGGCCAAGAGTTGTTGCACGTAGTTTTGTCGTATCTCATGTCCCGAGTGCCTCGTTTGGTTGTTCTTTTGTTGCTCGTTTGCCAATACTTTTCTATGTACAATGAATTAGCTATCCTTGATCGCGATACAATACAATGAAAACACAACTTACTTGACATCCTGATCCAATAGAATAATATGTACCTTGGGTACAGCTTGCATATCACGTATCCACACAGGGTCTTCAGAGAGCTGCATGCGAAAGTATTTGCTTCGTTGAAGACACGCCTCCGAACAAAACGACGCCAATTCAGACTGATCGAACACCTTGCGTCTCGAGAGTGAAATGTGATAACGAGGTTGGTCCTTTTGAGGAGTATTGCCACAGAGAGGATAGCCACACCAATCTTGAACGGCACGTTCTTCAACGATCTCATCGTACGTTTGTGGTTGGAGGATCGTAGCAGCTTGTCGCAGCAACGAGGATGGCACCTTTGGAATTGAAAAGATCTTTTCTTGCCAGGAAAACACCAATTGCTGCATACGCGCTCGATGCTGGACACTCTCCTTCATGACCTTTTCTTTGGCATTGTTGTTGGTTGTGGTTGTGGATGTGGGAGGTCGTTTCTTTTTCAGAGCTGGTTTTGGGCCCATGGTTGGTGTGTGTGTATGTTATGCAAAGAGGAAAGGAGCTTCGCTGACTCTCAATCATGTGTGAAATTGACATTTGATTCCCAAATTGACGTGGTCGATACAGTAGCAAGTACTACAAGAAGGAGACAATATAAGAGAACAAATACAAATAAATAAAATGATATATGAGAGAGAGAGAGAGAGAGAGAGAGAGAGAGAAATCAGGATCCCTTCGTTCTTCAACTAAATGAATAGCGTCATCACTGACCCCCCACCATAGAAGGCATTCATTGTTCCCAACCCGCCACACACTGATAGCTTCAGACAAATGATACATTTAATTTCATACAAGATAAGCTCTAACGATTGTTTTGATTGCCCTTGTCCATGTTAAAGGCATCGTTGACCTTGTGCTTGGCATCTTGCCACATTTCGTTGGCCTTGGCTTCCATTTCTTGGAACTTGCCGGTTTGACGTTGGCTCTGGCCTTCACCTTGCATCTTTTGGCTGCCCATCATGTTGCCAGCAGTCTCCTTGAGATTGCCCATGCCTTGGTTCATACCAGCGTTTGCGCGATTGTTTGGATCCATGTTGATTGGTTATAGATACATCCATTCACATCCAGTATGATATTTATACTCATCACTAAAGTATTAAGCGAGGGAAATATCCCTAGTTTCTTGTCTCGGGCCAGCACTTGATGTATACATCCTCGCCAAATTAAGTCAAACAAACAATATTCTGTGGTACAATAGACAATGTACACCTTGGCCGGTGCATGATAGTGGAGTCAATTGATGATGCTTACGATGCAATTCAATGGTCTCATCACCATTGTATGAATAAGATCCCATCCTGTAAACCTATAAGCGACTGATCTATGATATCACAAAAAGCGGTTTGGATACGAGAAGACAATAAGCTGTTGCAAAGATGCGAGCGAGTAATAGAAAGGTTGAGCCGAGGTTATAACCAACTAGGACCTTTCAATATAGGAGAGATGTTGAATCGTTATAGCACAACCAGTAGTAAGCATGCATGATGTTTGCACATGTCTTTTAAGTAGACCGAGGACCCAGCAATAATGGCAGCTGACAAAAGGGAAGGTATTTAAATATAAAGACACAGCATTTATTTATTAGAAGGGTAAATGTCATTGTTAGATAATGGATACGACACGCAGACTATAATGCCATTTGACATGTCGGGAATTCAAGTCAACGACGACGCAGGGGTTGGATTGTTCACCACGCACAGCAAAAGAGTATAGTGGGTTAAGTCTAATCACCGCAGTCACGAGCCGCGCCCCCTGCTAAAAACTCTGCTTGGCAAAGGGGTCCTTGTCCTCTTTCACTACATTTCAAAAATGTTTGGCATGCGCAAATTCAACACTCCCTTCCTCCGTCCCGCTGCTCCTTTCATCGTTGGTGGTCTTACCGTCTTCTTCCTTGTGGCCAAGATGCAAACCGCCATGATTAACAGTAAGCCATCGTTCTTCTTGTTCTTGAACTGACCAAAAGAAAAAACAACCCCGTATTCATTCGTGTTTTCTTTTCTATTTAGGCGACGAATACAAGAACGACCCCAGAAACCCTGCTTGTACGTATAAAAAAAGACACAAATGTTGGTTTGAGGACTCATATGCTAACCGCGGTTTTGTTTTGCGTTATTCTAGTGGCTGCTGGCAAGAAGGCTCACTAAGTGGTGCTTCCCTCGTTATATCGTCCCGGAATATACTATTGTTCAAAACCTCATATGTACGCCAAAATAAAGGCCACCATGTTAGAAAATTATACGTTGGAATGTTTAGATGGGATACGCATATCAAAGGTAATGGGCAGATGGGCATCTTCAGTAGACGACAAAAAAATGAGGAATGGTTGTTGAGCAACACGAAACCATTGTTGAAAAAGAACGATGATATGGTATATATCGAATGCATCGAGTTACGTGCTATTGGTGTCTGTCAACTTACATAGCAGACTTTGAACGACGATATGCATCTCTTTTCCTATCCGATCAGGTTGCTGAATGACTTTGACCTTGTTTACTGGCGTTTGTAAAGGATAAAACGATTGAGCACTACAAAAGGGGAGGGATCAAACTTCGTTGCCATGGCCTACCACTTCTATGCATATAGACGTTTCAAAAGATATTTTGACAATAAAGATGATAAGAATACGTTTATATATAAGATCGATGTTATCATTCTTTGATATAGCTTAATTCATGTTGAGTCTTTCAGTCGTTTGGTACAGGCCATGGCTTTTCAAAGTGTTCAGCCTATTGTTGGTGTGATCACCTTATAAAGGAGGTACGCATGAAAGGCAAGAGACAATCAAGTTATGGCACACGCTTATGTATTGTTGCTTCCATGCAACGTCTCTCCGAATCCAGCTGGCTGAGAAGTTGCATATGATCCTGACACCACCCGCTTTTTCTTTCAAAGACGTCCCTTTCCAGAATGGACGCTCCCATCGTGTACTACAACCGTGCAGAATACATTGAAACGGTAATCTCATATCTCTCTGGTTCTCTTTTATTTTATCTCATGTTGGTTTCCTAGGATACAGGCAACAAGGTTTCCCGCGCATCCGTCATTTGTGGCAGTCAAAACATTATCCTTGGAGGCAAGGTCAGTATACGTGCACTCTCGTCATGAGATGTCCACTCACACTGTGTCTTTCAGTAGACTATTATACAAACCGAATGTGTGATTCGCGGTGATCTTCGGCGGACAGGTGGTGGTCATGCTGTTGTCGTTGCTATTGGACGCTATTGCCTTCTTTCCAAGGGATCCATTATACGGCCACCTTACAAGACTTACAAAGGGTACATACATACATGGATGGTGTTATGGGATGGAAAGGGGATGAATGGTGTATGCTGATGATACTCTTTGTTTACAGCATTTTCAGCTATTATCCTATGAAGATTGGTGATCACGTTACTATTGGAGAGGGAAGCATCATTGAAGCTGCCACTATCGGCTCGTATGTGACTATAGGAAAAAACTGCATCATTGTAAGTTTGTATTCGGAGCAGGGGGTGAGGATAAAGGGGGATCCAGTGTTTGCTTATATTTCATATAGGGCCGGTTTGCCATCATCAAAGATTGCTGTTGCATTACCGACAATACTGTGATTCCGCCTAATACAGTAGTGCCTTCATTCTCGGTATACTCTGGATCACCAGGTAAAGAAAGGATATATGTGTGGGTTTTGGATCTCAATGATAGCTAAGACGAGATCTCTATTGCAGGTACCTTTCAAGATGAATTACCAGAATGCACTCAGGAATTATACGAAAAGAGGACAAAAGACTATTATGCAAAGTTTACAGCCAAAGATTGAATAAACGGGGATTGTTTGTGAGCTCTCAAATGGATGGATGGTGGCAAACATGTATATTTCCCTTGACCCTTTTTACTCATATTCTGCATTTCCCTTCCTCTTTCACTTTATTTGGATGAAGCATGGTATGGCTGTTGATATTTTCTTTACTCGCGTGCACAGCAGCGGTCGTCTTTGCAAATGACAGTCAACAGCAGCGGCTCTTTTTACCCAATACATACGTTGTCGAGTTTCAACAACCCCAACATGATGATGGCTTATTTCAACGTTTGGCCGAAGACAAGATTGAACATCATCTACGGCACCGATATGATATGATGAATGCCATTTCGCTATCGTTCAACACATCCGATGACGCTACTCGTTTCTTTAATCTTATGCGGCAAGACATACACCGTACATGGCCTGTGGTATGCACATCGTGGTGGGCAAAGTGAGATATATATCGGGATGGATTGATAATCATTATACATAGAACGCAGTTGCACGCCCGAATGCAAAATTGCTTCACGTGGGAAAGAAGCCAGCAACAGGACTCTTCAACTATTACAATAATACGGGTGTCACCCAATTGCGTGAGGAGCTAGGGTAAGCATCAATGAACGATTTACTACCATGGTGGATATTGATGATGATGATTAGATTGACAGGTCGGAATATCAAAGTTGGGATTATTGATAGTGGTAAGCATAATAGCTAGCAAAGTGGGAGGATGGACCTATCTCATGCAAGATTTATAGGGCTCGATTACACACATCCCAGCTTGGGTGGATGCTTTGGAAGTCAATGCCGGGTCGCTTTTGGATACGATTTCGTTGGAGATGATTACACAGGGGATAACCAGCCTATACCCGATGGCGATCCTATGGATTGTAATGGACACGGAACGCATGTTGCGGGTATCATTGGAGCCGATGATAAGGAATTTCAGTTTACAGGCGTTGCTCCTGAAGGTTAGTTTGGTATTGATTTGGAGGAATCGTAGACTACCTTGCTCATCATGTTGCGTCCATACGTAGTCACCTTTGGAGCCTATAGAATATTTGGATGCTCGGGTAGCAGCGCCGATGATGTGATTATGAAAGCAATGGAACAAGCCTACTTTGACGGCATGGATGTGATCAATCTATCGTTAGGCGATCTGGGATGGGCGGAGTCTAGCACGAGCGTGTTAGCCGACGTACTCACTTTGAAAGGGATGATGGTGGTAGCAGCTGCTGGCAACGAAGGCGACAAAGGCATGTTTCAAGTGGGAGCACCTTCGTTAGGCAGACATGCACTTTCTGTGGCAAGCACGGATAACTCGGTCACACTGGCACATCCAATAAAATACAATGATTTTCAAGTGGGTAAGTTATTTACATAAAAGATACTTGAATTGCGGAAGCTAATCATGGGGTTGATTACATGAATAGGGTATTCAACGTCATCAGGGAAGCCATTGTCAGTTTCTGAAGGCGAGATCGTACCTGTATCTGACACTTTTAATGCACCCAATGATGCCTGCGAACCTGTACACTCGAATCATCTCTTGGGAAAGATTGCATTGATTGCACGCGGCGGATGTTATTTCTCGGAAAAGGTTTAAAAGTGGCATTGTTGGTTCCCTTTGTTTCCCTCTTACTCATGCAAGTATATCATCATTATCATCATAGGTCCAAAATGTACAGGCAGCCGGTGCCATAGCAGCCATTGTCTACAACAACAATCCAGGTCTCGTGAACCCATCCATCAATGACCCAACAATACGCATTCAATGTGGTGGTATTTCCAATGAACAAGGAGAGTCATTGTTCAATATGACAATGGCCAATCCAGGGGTACAGTTCGAGTTACCAAATGAAGATGTGCAATTCGAAATACCGACTGCAGGTAAAAACTACCATCTTTGTATGAAAATACACGTATTCAACATCGATATATAGGAACGATCAGCTCATATAGCTCGTGGGGCTTAGGACCAGACTTGGGTGTCAAACCTGATATTGCTGCACCTGGTGGGGAGATATATTCAACCTATCTCATCAAAGAGGGAGGATATGCAACTTTGAGGTATAAAGAATGGGATCACTTTTTGAACAAGGGAGGGGGTTTTAATGGAAAATCAAATATTACTAGTGGTACAAGCATGGCAAGCCCGCATGTTGCTGGTATCGTTGCGCTTTTGCAACAAGCCAAAGGGGGTGGCCGTAGTCTGCATCCAGAAGAATTACGTGCAACGCTCATCAATACTGGTGATCCGCTAAGCCGATATCAATCCCAAGCATTTGAATCGGTTGCTCGTCAAGGTTCAGGTTTAATCAACGTTTACAAGTCCATTCATGCCAGCACCAGAGTCACCCCTGAGCAAATTGCACTGCGTGATCTATCAAGACAAGCGCCCAACAATGAATACACATTCACTATTCACAACAATGGACGTATGGCAGGCGATTATAAGATTACCCATCTCCCAGCAACCACTGTGCAAGGCTACAGCAATGGTGATGATATGGCGCCGTTGCAGCAACCTATCCAGCTCGACGATCCAGGGACACAAGCCATTGTAGAGAGCATATACCCAAACGAACTCAACATCCCAGCCAATGAAGCAGCCAATGTTACAGTGCGTCTACGCGCACCTGCTGATACTAAAGCGCCATCGGTGTATTCGGGTTATTTCAAGATTGCCAAGGACAATGACGAGGACAATACACTTTTCTTGCCGTATGCTGGACTCTCTGTTGAATTGGGGAGCCTTCCTGTACTTTATGTCAACAGGTCTATGCCTATGGTTATGCTTGATACGGCAGGTGTTAGCAGCCGATCACCAGCACTTATCCAGCTGCAATTAATCCATCCTTCACCCTTGCTTCTCGTTACTGCGGTGGATGCCAAAAACACATCCCAGTCCTTTGGTATTATTCCGGGTGGCTATTGGGCATTCCTTGGAAGAAACAATGTCCATGATATCAATGATTCCATTCTTATGGCTTGGGCAGGCGATATTGCTACATCACCAGAGCAAGCAATGGCAGAGCAAAGCACAGCAGCAGCAGCAGGGTTGGCTGTCATGCAACCAAAACTCTTTCGATCCACCAAAAACGTTGACCACCAGCTGCATATGGCTTCAGTACAAGAAGATTCCAGCAATAATAGTAAACCATTGCCTCCGGGAACATACAAGCTCAAAGTAATGGCGTTGCATGCATTTGGGGATTATGAAAATGATGCAGACTACGACATTTGGTACTCGGACGAGATGTATATCAGAAACTAGTAGCATACATTTGTATATTGATCATTATTCAACAAGGTTTATATTCTCTTGCACGCGTGTTATATAAAATACTCCTCGTAACCATACTATCTATACTACGAACAATTCGATCACGTGGCAACTTGGTATAAGGGTCTTGTTTTTGGACCTTGATGATGATATAATCCAGCATGATCCCACCTTTAAAAAAAAGCCTAGTTTAGTATTGAAAAAGAAATCACTCTCCTGTTATCCAATTACCATTTTGATACCGAGGTGGAAGGGCTTGGGTGGCCTCCTTGATGGTGTTGATAATGCAAGTCTCGAGCTGTACATCGTCTACAAGTAAGAACATGTCTGTACCACCACTGGTTGATTCGACGATCCATCCTTCCTTTAAAAGCGCCGCGATCGTATCCTTGAATAGAGCGCCAATGTTCTGACTGGTGGCTGTTTGTTTTTTCTACCACAAGTTCATGTCAATAAGCAAATAGCAGCAAGCGTGAAAGAAAACGTACATGGTGTATGATGACTTGTCGAGCTAGTGTATGAAGTGGTTGATGTCCTCGTGGCTTTGTCTTTGAAAAAGGTCCTTCACTCGACGTTGAACGTAAGAATTCGAGCATCTCCTGCTTAAAGTATTTTTCATCCTTGACAATCTCGGCTTGTTGCTATAAGGAATGATCAGTAAGACTCATTTCAACTTTTTTTGTCTAGCAATCTTACCTCGGAAGACGCAAGAAAGTCTGTCCAGTTCTCATCCATGTGCTGTTGCAACTCCTTTTTGATCTCATTTGTATCATCAATAATCTCCTGGGGTATCATGGGTGATGCAGCGTAGGTGGTTTCAAGCAAATGGGCAGCCCAGATATCATGCATTAATTGTCGGTTGTGATCGATAACATCTATACATAGAAAACGTTTGAGTGAGAGCTTTTCATTAGAGAGGGTCATGTAAAGTATTACCGAGCTGTTGTATATTGATCTGCCTTGTATCTCGAAAGTCATTGATGCGTCCACGTACACACACAGTCGTTCCAAGAGGTAGCGGTTTGATGATCTTGCCTTGATTTTTCCATTGACAACATTGTAAGGTGGCAGTCGCATCATCCACTATTGTTGGCATGAATGTGAGCATCATCTCAAAAGAAGGCGAGATCAAGTTACCTGTATATATGATGGTATTATAGGTTTGTTCCACTGATACAATCACTCCACACACCTCGGCATATCTTATAACGTGGCATTGGTTCAATACATAGAGATCTGACGCACTGATCAGTCATAAGGATTCCCCGATTGACGTGTCATGTTCACTGTACCTGGCTGATCGGATAACGGTTTCAAATCGAGTACGGCCTTTGCAAAGAGCTTCAATGCAGTTGAGAATAAGGGATCGAGACCAAGAAGAGCTGAGTCGAAGAATGGAGGGTATTTGCTCATTGATAAAGAGGTACGTTGGCGCTTCACTCGCGAAATCCAAATACGGAAAGACAGCTCACTCCCTCCCTCACCTTAGCAACAATGATGGCAACCTTCTTCCATGACAACAAGTGTAAAGCGCAAGCTCACGTGATTTATCCAACTCCTTTATCTGAAGATCCATATCCCAACCCCATGCTATAAACTTTTTTGTTTTCCCAATAATGAATGATGTTCTACGCGATATTGTATTTATTTTCTATGATGATCCTAATTCTTTTTTGAGCCGTATTTATCGGTGAAGACATCGAGGCACTCCATTAACTCTTTATGCTTGGGGTTTGCTTGTACATTATCTGGTTTGTCCTGCATCGGTCGTTCCTGACGTACCCGGCTTGTGTTCCATAGGTCCTCAGCCTTCATGCCATTTAATGATGAACCCTCGGCGTTCTCACCACCAAGAATCTCTGGGATGGAAGACACACCTGGTTGGTATGGGCTGACGACCACATGTGGCCTGCCTTGTGGATCAATGGAAGCTTCTTCGACATAAAAGGTACGTTGTCGTCTGTCACCATGCAATCGAGGATTGGAAACGTAACGCTTAAAGCACAAGGCCACGACACCACCGATACCCACTGCATAGCCTTCACGATCATTGTTGAGGAATCGACCTTGGACGGGGTAACTCATCTCCACTTGATGGTCACTGTAAGTTGGACCGACAACACCGTTTGCTGGGCTATCGTTGAAAGTAACACCAAGATATTCAAAGATTTGCTCCTTCTTCAACACCTTGTCTTGTAACTTTTGACGGAAATCAGGTGAGCGTTTGGCTGCTTGCTTGACAAAATTCTTAAACTGAGCAGGTGTCA
Organism: Lichtheimia corymbifera B2541; assembly: GCA_000697475.1. Classification (NCBI taxonomy): domain Eukaryota; kingdom Fungi; phylum Mucoromycota; class Mucoromycetes; order Mucorales; family Lichtheimiaceae; genus Lichtheimia; species Lichtheimia corymbifera. Next base: position 149,094 of record JNEU01001176.1, read on the forward strand.
TAAGAGCCACATTGTGTTCAACATGTTCGGGCCGAGGAACCGGTTTCTTCGAGTTGACAAAGTTCTCCTTCCAACGACGCACAAACATAACCTGGTCCGTCCCCGATCGCCATGGCGTTTGATGCTCTGCCGTATCCAAATCGGAAATGGTCACAAATGGTGTGCGGATCACGCTGGGGAGGTTACGCTTCAAGCCCCAATTGCCCTTTTGCTGATTCTCTCGAGAGACGCAGTACACTTGAGCAAGCTTACGATCGTATCTCGCTAACCGTGAATTACGCAGAAGACCTGCAAACGATTTCTCCATTCCTGGGTGTTGAAAATAAGGGAGTTGGTTGAGTGGGGTGGGTGTGGGTGTTGTATTGAAAGAGTGAAGGAAAGGGGTGCTGGCAACCAAGGCAACAGGAAGCTCAACTTTCGTGACTGACTTGCTCCACACATGTTTATTTTACATGCTCCAGCTGATACAAAGGTGTTTTATACAAGGGCAATGAATATTGTAATGCTCCATAGAAATCTTCCTTTATTCTTTTTGTATATAAAGCTATTATTGTATCTGATCCATTACAAGAGGGAGAGAGAGAGAGAGACTCCATAACCACCACCTGTCAAACAACCACCAATCCCACGTGCTGTATCAACAACCATCGAGATTTCATTCAATATGCAAAATCAAATCCAACACTAATCCAGGGTTGCTATCCATGTCCATGATATCTATATTCCCCACGCCATCTAATTTGCCATTCGAACGGATCGACATCGTTTCATAAATCAAACTCGTAGGAGATGTGCTCTTCTGTTCAAGCGTAGAGTGTTCATTGTTGTTGTCCTTCTATGAAATAGCGACGGGAGGGATATCCTTGACCGGGAACATCAACAAGCAAACGCTTGTACTGCCAGGTACCACTGTCATCCTATATAACAATACCCACATATTAAGATATGATCGCTTTTCGCATCCCTTCCTTCCTTCATACCTTGATCATTTCCTATTATACGAGTAATGAGTATTTGTCTGGATCAATGCATCCTCCTTTCCTCATGACTTACCAACAAAGCAGTGCCTCGGTTGTCTTGTCCTTCAAGGTAGAATCGCATAAACAAATGTGGATTGCCTTGACCATCCTCAACGATTTGATGCTGAACACGTCGATTACGCTTTCTACTTGGTTCGCCATGTGCTTTGATAGGTTTTCCCAAGAGTTCAGAGACCTAATTTCAAGAATATGAATGTTTGGTTCATATAGATGGATATCATGATGATGATGTGATGATGCCCTTACCTCGGGATGTGCATTGATACGATCCACCGCATCTGAAAAGATAGCTGTCGTGCTGTCCGAGCCAAATAATTCTCTTCCAACCAAGAACAAAAGACCACCGGTCAATGCAACACCAGCAAGAATAACACCAACGTTCACAGTAGCCTTGGATGCAGCCACCACTGATAAAGACAAACCATAAGAAAAACGCGTTCCATCAAACCATCCTCCTAGGTTACCTTTTTGAGGAGTCGAGAGTTCTTTCCATTCCTTGGCTGTCTTTTGGGAAATAAGCGACGATCGTGGAGCTGCTCGTTGTGGTTGCGACGGTTGCTGTTGATGGGTAGCATATGCTCGACAACGCTGTCGGATCGTGCGATTGACTACATGGCGTGTGGTCGATAGTCTATTGCGCATACATGTTAGCTACGAACTCGACAAGCGCCCAACACGTAAATGGACATGCCTCAAAAGCTGGCTCATTGTGGGAAAAAATGTGGTGGAGAGAACAAAGACACACAACAGCGCGATTTTTCGGCCCCGGCGAATGTAGGCAATGGTGGTACAATGCCCAAGCATGATGAGGGTCATTATTCGCTGGACTGCTCTATCCCCTTCAACAATGTACTTGTCGGATCCATCCTTTTCATGCACCTATTGCAAACGCCTCACCCGATGACACAATTTAGCTGATCAATCTACACAAAAATCAACTTCCCATATACATAAAGTGACATAATAAAAAGGTCGGGATTGGCACACCGCCTGAAAATGCAACAATGAGACGCACGAAAATAACTTTTGGGAAAGGAAACAAAGAGCATTGTGAAAGTCTCTTGGTCATGGAAAACATTTCTAAGTAGATATACCAACTCTTTATAGCGGAGGGATGATCCATCTCGCTCCAACGCTTGTACCACATACATACATATGGTAGCAAAGCAAGATCAACGGCCATCCTTGACTCTACTTATCACACTCTTGACCAATGCAAACATGGGAATGCGATATGCAAAAGGTCATCTTCCAGGCATGTGCTGCGTGTACGTGCATGTTTTTGTTCACACGGCCAGAAATAAAAGAGATTTATCAAAAGGAAAGGTGATCCCAACAAGTAGGATCAAAATTTTCTTGTCAACCAGTAATCAACTGGGCCCGTGCACTACTGTCTCCAGGACAACTCCATGACAACCAAAACCAGCTGATCCATCCTGCACACGCAAATTACCCTATATAGCCCATGAGAAAATATCATATCATTGTTTCATCATGGATAGGCTCCTTTTTCTCCCTCCTCGTATATCACATCACCAGCCAACAATCAACAGCATGTGAAAAGAAAAAAGTGTTTTATCATGTGCAACGCCTTTTTACTTGAGGAAAAGCATGTAGCCGTGGTACATAGTGAGATATCTAGGTGGCATTACTTTAAATGTATCATCCCATATTGTTTATGGAAAAGTGAGAGGACACAAAGCAAGTCAGATGAGTCACGGTAAAAGATGTACATTAAATGTTGTGTTACTTTCGAGGCGCCGCTTTGATTACCATAATCGCGAACAATACAAAGAAAGAACACGCATACTCGCCACTCCTTTGTGTGCCCTGATCTGAAAGTGCATAAATCCCATTTCCTTTCTACTCACTCGCTTCTTCTTTTCCCACAACAAACAAACACAATGACTGATTCCTACAAGATCCCATCCACCATGCACGCCTTACAGCTGGTCCACTATGGCCCAGCAGAGGAAGCACTCAAATACGTCGAGATCAAGACACCTGCCATTCGCAATCCCAATGACATTTTGGTCAAGGTCAAAGCTGTTAGTGTCAACCCTGTCGAAGCCAAATACCGTGCAGGCAACGTTCCCGATATTATATTCAAGAGCCCACCCAATATCATTGGAAGCGATTATGCGGGTATTGTGGTAGCCAAGGGCTCGGCAGTCAAGGATTTTGAGATTGGTGACGAAGTTTATGGTGGTTTGAGTATACCCATTGGCCAAGAGTACGGTGCATATGCAGAATACGTAAGTAACTATCCACGTTGATATGGATGAAATACAACGATATTGAGTCTATATAGCTTGTTGCCACACTCGGTAAAGGTGCGATCGTGAAGAAACCAAGCAACATGTCATTTGAAGAAGCCGCTGCTGTTGGTATTGCTGGTGAGTACATATGCTCTTAAAGACGATCATATGCTGATCCGTGTTCGTTCAGGTATCACAGCCTTCCAAGGTATTGTTGTTCTAGGAAACATGCCTATCGAGAGCAGTAGCGGAAAGAAAATCCTCGTCATTGGTGGCTCTGGTGGGGTTGGCACGTATGCTGTTCAACTTGGCAAGGCTATCGGCGCACATGTGGTGGCCATTTGCAGCGAGAGGAATTCAGAATTAGTATCCAGCTTGGGTGCAGATCGAATCGTTGCCTATAACCTTCAGCATGAGATGGATGAATTGAAGAAGGAGGTGGATAGCTATGATTTGATCTTTGACTGCGTTGGTGGCGACGACTATTACAACCAATTCGTGGGCTTGTTGAAGAAAGGATCCGTTTACGCTACTGCTGTTGGTCCTCAAATGCATGTTGGTGCTGAAAAAGTCGGTATCTTTGGTGGCCTCAAGATGGGATTGACCGTTATGGGACGCTTAATTGCTGGATGTCGTCCATATCGTGTGGTGGTGCATTTACCCTGGGACCGGTTTGCTGGCGAGTTACATCCACTTTTGGCCAATGGTTCTATAAAGAGTGTCCTTCGAGATGATCAGCTATTTGATCTTAAGGATGGTGCCAAAGCACACTTGAAACTTGAATCTCATCGAACAGTGGGCAAGATTGTCCTTCGCGTTTAACTGCTTCCCTTTCTCTATTGCTACTACCATCTTTCACTTTCCTATCCTCAATCCGCTTTTATTTTCGCATCATATGAATATATATACTTCGCATCTACTACCTTGCTTTACTAAATAAAACTTCCTTCATTTAACTTTTCTGTATATTTGATTCCCTATCTTTTCGTTTTTGATACAGTAAATTCTTTCACTTTGGCTACAATCATACCAGCAAGTTATCATAAAGGCCATTTGCAATCTTTGCAAGGGTTTTGTATCCAAATGCAAGCACAAAGTCAACTTACAGCCTATTTTGCTCGTCTGTGCATATTTCTAAAGCATTGGTTTGTTCGCTAGTGAAGAAAAAGTGGATAGCCTTGGTGGACACCAACACGTAATCAATGCCAAATCAATTAGGCTTGGGTACTAAAATCGATACCTCAAGTAAGAGATCAACAAGTTGTGGACTCTTCTTGATGCTCGCCACACTTGTTGTACCAATGAGAATGTTTGGCATTTGTAAAATAGAAGGCGTCGAGATGACAGCAATGAAACCAGCGCTGCATTTTAAAGTGGTGGTGATGGTGACATGATAATTGTGTCAATGCAGCCAGACCGAGCTAGGTGGCATTACCAAAAAGTATCGTCTCATCATTGTTTATGGAAAGTGAGGACACGTGGCAAGTCAAACATTAAAAGCCGTGTTACTTTCGAGGCGCCGCTCTGATTACCGTAATCGCGAACAATACAAAAAAAGCAAGAACACGCAGACTCGCCACTCCTTTGTGTGACCTGATCCGAAGTGCATAAATCCCATTCCCTTTGTAATCACTTGCTTCTTCTTTTCTTACAACAAACACACACAATGACTGATTCCTACAAGATCCCATCCACCATGCACGCCTTGCAGCTGGTTCGCTATGGTCCAGCAGAGGAAGCACTCAAATACGTCGAGATCAAGACACCTGCCATTCGCAATCCCAATGACATTTTGGTCAAGGTCAAAGCTGTTAGTGTCAACCCTATCGAAGCCAAATACCGTGCAGGCAACGTGCCCGATATGCTGTTCAAGAATCCACCCAATATCATTGGAAGCGATTATGCGGGTATTGTGGTAGCCAAGGGCTCGGCAGTCAAGGACTTTGAGATTGGTGACGAAGTTTATGGTGGTATGGGTGTACCCATTGGTCAAGAGTACGGTGCATATGCTGAATACGTAAGTAACTATACACAATGGCATGGATGTAATACAGCGATATTAAGCATTTTGATATATGTAGCTTGTTGCCACGCTTGGTAAAGGTGCAATCGTGAAGAAACCAAGCAACATGTCGTTTGAAGAAGCTGCTGCTGTTGGTATTGCTGGTAGGTGTCCATGGTTTTAAAGATGGTTGTAGCAACATACTAAATTGATATTCAGGCATTACTTCCTTCCAAGGTATTGTTGTTCTCGGAAACATACCGATCAAGAGCAGCGGAAGGAAAATCCTTGTCATTGGTGGCTCTGGTGGTGTTGGAACGTACGCTGTTCAAGTTGGCAAGGCTATCGGTGCACACGTGGTGGCCATTTGCAGTGAAAGAAATTCTGAATTTGTGTCCAGCTTGGGTGCAGATCGAACCGTTGCCTATAACCTGAAGCACGAGATGGATGAATTGAAGAAGGAGGTGAATAGCTATGATGCGATCTTTGACTGCGTTGGTGGTGACGATTATTATAACCAATGTGTGGGCTTGTTGAAGAAAGGATCCGTTTACGCTACTGCTGTTGGCCCTCAGCAGCATGCTGGTGCTGAGAAAGTCGGTATATTTGGTGGTCTCAAGATGGCATTGACCGTTTTGGGACGCTTAATTGCTGGGTGTCGTCCATATCGTGTGGTGGTACATTTACCTTGGAATCGGTTCGCTGACGATTTACATCCGCTTTTGGCCAATGGTTCTGTAAAGAGCGTACTTCGAGACGATCAAATATTTGACCTTAAGGATGGCGCCAAGGCACACTTGAAACTTGAATCTCATCGAACAGTGGGCAAGATTGTCCTTCGTGTTTAATTGCTTCCCTTCCCCTACTGCTACTACATATCATCCTCATTCCACTTTTATTTCCACCTCATACATATGAATATACATCTATCTTTGCATCTACCTTGCTTTATTAAATAAGACTTCCTTCATCCAACTTTTCTGATTTTGGTATATCTGATTTCCCTATCTTTTCGTTTTTGATGAATTCTTTCACTTTGGCCACAATCACAGCAGGTTCTTCCATCGCTCCTATACCTATGACAGCATGTTAATACCATGTATGATACGATAACCCACATATACAGCTTTAACTTACCAGTATCTCCACATGCCAATGTCTTACTAATGGGACTAATCACTTGAAACTTGAGCAGCTCTTGCAAGACACCGAGATGACGAGCGGTAAAGGGGTGCATCCACATGTTGGTGTTCATAGCAGGGCACACAATGACTGGCTTTATAGGATTCCAAGCTCGTAAGACACATGTCTACATTAGTAAGCGATGTGTGAGAGATCTAGTAGAGAGACACGTGACATTGACCTACCAGCAAGTTATCACAAAGGCCATTTGCGATCTTTGCAAGGGTATTTGCATCCAAAGGTGCAAGGACTAGCACATCGGCCCAATTACGCAACTACAACATAACACTATCTATCAGATGAAGATACGCAGGGTGTGAAAGTGTGTAAACCTACGTCAATATGTAGCACTGGATCGGTTTTCTTTGCCCACATCTATATAGAAGAAGCCCGTTAATATCCTTCCTGTCTAGTTTGAAATATGATCCTTCAACTTACAGCCCATTCTTGCTCGTCTGTGCATATTTCAGCGTTGACTTGTTCGCTGGTGAAGAAAAAGTGAGCAGCCTTGGTGGGCACGACCTTGACCGAGACGTCGGGAATCTGTAGACACACACCAATCGTCAATGGCCAAGTCCCCCATTCGGCATGAGTAATAAAAGCTATACCTCAAGGAAGAGATCAACAAGTTGTGGAATCTTGATACTCGCCACACTTCCTGTTGCACCAATGAGAACGTTTGGCATTTGTAAAATAGAAAGCGTCGAGATAGCAACAGTGAAACCAGCGCTGCATTTAAAGTGGGTGGTGGTGACATGATGATTGTGCAATGCAGGCTGCTCGAATTTCCTAATGCGTCGGTCCCCCGCCCACCCATTCACTATGTTTAAATCTTTCGTTTCATGTATAATATCGCGACTGTCATTCAAAGTAATTCTGGGAGTAATAAGGGAATATAGATTTATGTATATATTGGTCAAAAGAACACTACAACTATGTACACATGGATCGTAAAAAGCTTCTTCAGCTCAACTATAGAATATAGTAATAATAAAGATTAATGATATGCAATGTCAAATGGATGCTCTTCACTCACTTGCTTGAAAATGTCAAAGTTAACGATCGCTACGGGTCGCTTAGCAGTCGAGGCATTATCATGGCTACTAGCAGATTCAGATTGCCTACGATTGGATGAAAAGTTTGGCCTTGGCGACCTGCTTGTTGTCAGGTGATTGCGATCATTCAAACGAGGCTTTTTGGTAGTTGGTATGCATTCTGACGAGGAAGGGGATGATGATGGTGTATTCTTTGCTGGTGATGATATTCGAGGAGGTGGCTGTACAAGTGGGCGGTATATGGGTGAGCGAGGTGGCATATGTTGTTGCTCATAGAGTGAATTGTATGCGCGTGTCAAAGCGGATCCAGGTCGTTGATTAGATGATGTTGTAGTTGTTTGCATAGAAGAAAGTCTTTGTGGTCGTTGATTGGCAACCGTTGACGGGGATGGTTTGGATTTATAGATAGCATGCCTACAAAATGTTAATCATGCTGCTGCTACTATTGCTGCTCCTTTGATCCATCACTTACGTTCTTTCAGCCGCTTTGCGAGTTTCTCGGAATAGCTTGCTTGTTGTAGATCGCTCTATTATGCACACAAGAGATTAACTTGATAATCCAAGTAAATATTTCCCATGTCCCAACTTACTCGCAGCTTCATAAGTGGTAGTTTTACGACCTTGTATCGGTACCACACCCGACAAGACCTTAATGGATTTGGCTGCCTTTTCAGATTGGATTTTGTTGTATTCCTTTTTCATCTTTGCCCTGGCCATTTGTCGACGCCGTTCATTTTCTTGCACGCGTTCCTATATATGGGTGTGGGTGTGAGAGTTAACAACGTGGGATTATTGATAAAGGTGTATAGTAATATGCTTACATGGTAAAGTTGCCTCCAATCAGTGAATTCAGGGTAAACATCTTGGTTATAAGCTTCTCGGATATCGGAAAATGATAAGCAATGCGGTAGCCACAGCTCTACATAATAAATTGCTAAGTAACACCAACGGGAAATGGAGTTTTGCTTTTTGTTTATGTACCAATTGATTCTGGGATCAGATGCTGAGCAAAATAGATGAATTCATGTGAGATGCAAGTGATAAAGACACGGGAGGGTGTATGAGGGTGCTATTTGACTTACTGGATTGATTCGCTCGATACGATCGAGTTGCTGTGGTGTTGCTTTGCAAAGAGCTTCCCTTAACAAACTGTACGGAGCCCTTCCAACGTCGTCGAGAACTATGAGCAAGTTGAGCACGGATGAGCCGAGATGACTAGGACGTTTCGTAATGGCATCGTCTTACAATCCAAATGGCGGGCGAGAACATCTTGAGAACAGGCGACAAGTGATTTGATCTCTTTGGGCATGTGCAGGTTGGGTTGGGTGGTTGTGGTGGTTGCTTTTGGTTGGGATAACAGCAAGCGAATAACAAAATGAAAAATAAAATGCCGACACGGCTCACGCTGGCGCATTGGTAACGTTTCTCGTCCTTGAAGGACTTTTTTTTTATTGTACGAGAAAAAAGGAGGCTCTCTTTTACTCTTCTACCCGAGCACGGATAATGCGAACAGGATCCTTTGGTCTAATCATCATCATCGTTATTATCATGGCATCCATAGGAAAAACACCCCGTCCACATATACGTACCGATCATTCTTATCTGTAGGTACCAATCCCATCCGCTTTACGACATTCATACCGTCCTTCACTCGGCCAAAAATGGTGTGCTTGCCTATATATACCATGTCAGATGATTCGTATCCAGTATCCATTGTAATCCCATCGCACCGTCAAGCCAAGGCGTTGGTGCCAAAGTGATAAAGAACTACAAAAGAAACTCAGTAAGAACGAGCGTTCCTTGGGTTTGATGTGCATCCATTTCCACAAACCTGTGATCCATTGGTGTTGGGACCTGCATTAGCCATGCTAAGAATACCGGCACCCGTATGCTTCAATTCGCCATGGATCTCATCCTCAAACTTGTCACTAATATCCAAACCATAAACAAAAGCTCGACATGTTGCCACCATCATCACTCTTACCCATAGATTGATGTTCCTCCACGTCCAGTGCCAGTAGGATCACCACCTAGTAGTAGTATTATCAGCGCTGTTTCCTAGGATACCGCCTCATACCCAACATCCTTACCTTGAATCATAAAGTTCTGATATCGATCATACGGATTGTGTCAAAAGACAAAGTAATCAAATGTGTGTGTAGATCATACCTCAATAATGCGGTGAAACTATGCGATCTGTCAGTATTTGACCTCTCTAAAATAGCAATTCCATCATCCAACTTACGCTGACACCGTCATAGTATCCTCGCTTAGACTATGAAGAGTATGTGAATAAAGCGTGTTTTATAGACGCGTAGTATGAGTGTGTGTATGTGTGCTACTCACAAGCTCGTAAAAGTTTTTGCACGTCCTGCAACCAAACTCGTGTCAATGATTAAGGAGCCAATGGAGTTGGTGTATATATATCTTTACGTACTTTGGAGCGTGTCGTGTATACAATTCGATTTCGATCGAGCCTACGGATGTGTCCAAGATTACAGTCTGGGCGGCACTCATGGTATTAAAAGTAGAAAGAGACAGTTGCTGCCAAATGTCAGCCGTTGCCATGCAATTGTCGGGACCATAGAAATTCACTGCACGTGCCAGCCCACCTTTGTATGTACGTGGTTCCTGCGTGATACGCCCAAACTCACAAGATGGATCGCTACAATCAGATATGATGGATATTGGTAAGGATGTCTTTGGTTGCAAGCCATTGTTGAACCATGCACGATCATCGTATGGAATATGGCAGATGATGATGATGATGATGATGATGGATACCACCTCCTCCTTCTTCTCTCTCTCCTTTGTGAAAATGATTAATAATAAAGCCCTCTTCCATCTTCAAGAATCAAGAACACCTTGTATATGGTAATGTAATTGACAGGTATTTGAGTGGTAGTACGCATGACATGCTTTATTGACGACAAATCAATTTGATTTCAGCTACAGTCTCTTTCTCTTTTCCCAATTATGCCTTCCTCGCCTTCACGCCGCTCACGATCACCAAGGCAACGTCACCGTCGTTCCAGATCTCCACCTCAATATCGCCGTAGAGATTCACAATCACCACCAGCACGTTCTTCTCGTCGTCGTAGAGATTCTCGATCCCCATCGCCACGTCGTTCCCATCAAAGCGGACCTCGTCGTGGTCGTGGTGGTGGTCCACGTCAAAAGTATGAATGGGGTCGTGCTGAAGATCGTGAAAAAGAGAAACCAAAGGAACCAGAGAAACCTGCTGAGGAACCCAACTTTGGACTATCCGGCAAACTTGCTGCAGAAACCAATACTGTCAAGGGTGTGGAGCTAAAGTACAATGAACCTCCCGAGGCTGCTAAACCAACGTTGAAATGGCGACTGTACGTCTTTAAAGGCTCTGAACAAATCGGTAAGCATCACATGGATACAAGCAAGGTGTGTATATATATTGATATGGGTACATATATATAGATCTTTTGCATATCCATCGCCAAAGTTCGTTTTTGATCGGTAGAGATCGATTGGTACGTGCAAGGTCCTTTCATTGTTGTGGATCAACATCCTCACTGTTATTATTATAGGTAGCCGATATTCCTGTAGATCATCCATCTTGTTCAAAGCAACACGCTGTTTTGCAATTTCGACGAGTACCGGAAGCCAATCCAGACACCGGAAAGACGCAAGAGGTCGTAAAGTAGGTATCATTCATATTGGATCAAAATAATCGCATACTCATTTGATTGTTTAGGCCTTTCCTTATTGATCTTGACTCAACCAATGGGACCTATCTCAACAATGAACAAATACCAGGCACACGCTATGTCGAATTGCGAGCAAAGGATATGATACAATTTGGTCACAGCACAAGGGAATATGTATTACTCCATAGTTCAAGCTAAACAGTAAATTCTTGAAACTCGTTTTTCTTGCATATTTATGTAATATGTTGTATATATACAAAAATGTCTTTTTACATAATGGGATGAGAAAAGGGGAGATGGTGGGATAAAAATGAGAAAGCTATTCATAGTAGATGGGCATATACATAGAATGATGATAAAGAAAGGAAACTAACGAGGCATACAGAAAATAAAAAAGATAAGATGATTGGATCATAAATCTCGTACGCGAGCTGCTTTTAAAGGTGTTAGGATCACAATGCTTGTCAATATATATAGTGTACTTACTACGACGTGCTATTTGGTTTTCGAGGGTGGTCGCTTTGGCTAAATCCACACGCGTTGTCCATCCACAGCGATAGAATTCAACGAGTCGAACAAGTGCATTGGTGATATCTTGTTGCAAATCGTCATCGAGAAGCTCTTCTTCTTCTTGTGTCAGGGTACTTGCGAGTTGTTCAAGTTGACTATACCAGATGAATGCTTGCTTTAGATCTTGATCCACGCCAAGGCCACGTTCAAAACTCCATGCAACTTCATAGAAAACGCGAGCTTCGCCTGCACGTGCATATCGCAACAAGACCATCATGGCCACTTTATCTTGAATGGATACATCACCCCAACCATGCAACCGATACCGTGCCATCATGATTTCAGCTGTGGAGCGTTGTTCATCGGTTTCAGCATGTTCAAAGGCGGCTTGGAAAAGCTGGTAGGCACGCGATCGTTGGCTAGGATCTTGATGTAATACCCGTGCAAGAGCAAGTTCAGCAACCCACCATGGTTGTTGTAAATCTAAGCGAATCGCAATATCATACCATTGGGCTGCACTGGATGGATCGGCTGAAACATGAATACCATGCTCGTAAAAGGTGCCCACAAACAATGCCGCACTGCGATCTCCTTGTTCAGCTGCTTGACAAAATAGGTCGAATGCACGGCCCAGTTGCTGTGGAACAATGGTGACAATACCCGTATCATCGATACTCGAGCTTGGACAATAATCCTTGCCAGTGTGATACAGCTTGCCAAGTTCACGCTGAGCATCACATGACCCCAACTGAGCGGCATGTTCCAAATACGCAAAACCATCCAATTGCTGCTCAACGGTAAATTGCATGTCATCGCTCAAGTACAATATTCCAAGTTCAAACATGGCATCATAGTCGTTTTGACGAATGGCTTGCTGAAGGTGATATACTGCTGATTCAAAATCACGCTGGATGGTATCATGAACGCCGTGCAAGTAATACAGTCCAAGATGGTAGTGGGCGCGAGCATGTGTGTTGTCCATGTGGCACGCAAGCTCGTACCAGCGACATGCATCAAGCTCCTTATGATCACGAGCATGGATACGGCCAATTCGGAAAACTGCTTCAGCATCCGCTGTGGTTTCAACTGAGCGAGAATACCATTCAAGAGCCTTTTCGTAATCTTGCTGCACTCCAAGTCCAAGCTCGTAGCATTGACCAAGCGAATGATAAGCACTGCTGCATTGTTCTTGAGCACAAGCCATCAATTCCTATGGATACATGAAAGATATTAGTACCCAGAAGCGAACAAAGACAAACGTTAATCATATACCTTAAATCCAGCTTCTGGATCAGCGACAATGCCTGGTAAGCCTTCAGCAAGTCGATAGCGTGCTCGCATCACGCGTGCAAGCATATAACCAGCATCTGCTGCTTGTTGATAATACTTGTTGGCTTGAAGATAATTGCTTTGCTCATGCCAAATTTGACCAGCAAGGAACATTGCCTCTACTTGACCCTCCTTGGCAGCGAGTTCCAAATGATTCTTGGCCCGCTCCTCTTGTTGTTTTTGTTGTTCAAGTAGTTCCATGATATCATTACTTGTGTGTTCATCAAGATCGCCATCGATTGCATGAGCTCGCTGCTTCAAAGCTGCAGCATCAGCGACATAAATACGTCCGAGATACAGGTGGGATTCAGCATCACCTTGATGAGCTGCATCGGTCAAGAGTTTCATTGCCCGGGTATATTGCATGCGTCGATCTTGTTCAGCCGTTTCAGGAAGCATCGTAAGCAAAAGCTGTGCTTGTGATCGCATCGATGCAGCATTTTCGAGTCGTACACCATTATCCCAACTCAACAAGGCCAGGTCACGATCACCATTTTCAAGAAACATTTGTCCCAAAGCCCAGTGACTCATGCCATAGCCTTGAGAAGCAGATTGTTTGAACCATTCAGCTGCCTTGATCTTGTCAATCTCCATACGTTGCAATCCTCTCCAATGCGCCATTCCTATGTATCATCCATCATCATCATCATGAGTCATTGTGCTGTGTTATGTATGTCTCTATGTATCCTCCACTTACCAAGCTTATATTGGCCTTCTGCATCACCTAGTTCAGCAGCGCGCTTCAAGCATTGAATAATACGTATATCGTCTTCTTCGGATGATGAGCTTTCTTGCTCATACAAATTGGCTAGTTGCACCATAGCTTGAGTATCCTTGGCTTCTTCAGCAGCTCGATTGTACCAATGGATTGCCTTTTCAAGCTGAACTGCCGTACCTAGGCCATGATGGCAGCAATAACCTAAGCAGATAAAATAAGTAAATGTCGCTAATGGCGTCTTGTTTTTGGTGCTTACCATGCCAATAAAAGGATGGTGAGAACTCATCCTTCAATACAAGATCATGCAACATTTCAAAGGCTTCTTCTTTGGACTCCTCAGGATTGGACACCATGGCAAGCAACACATATCGTGTCACCATTAGCCTAGCGGTTTTGCCAGTAACGCTTCCTCTGAGACGCTTATCCTTTGCTGCAATCTTGTATTGTACATAGGCTTCTTGGAAGCGATGTAGCTTGTGATATAATTGCCCGGCTGCAAAAGATGCTCTATATAAATGCATTGTGAATAAACAAAAGATAAAGAAATTATAACCATGTACGTACCTTTCAGAACCCAATGATGCAGCTCGTAGATAGTGTTCGAGGGCACGGTGGACATCTTGAGGAACACCTTGGCCATGCTCATAGTAACTTCCAAGGAGCAATATAGCGACGGTATCATTTTGTTGTGCAGCACATGAGAAAAGCTCGAATGCTTTTCTGTGATCTTCAGGTACACCCAATGCACGATCATGCAGCTTGCCTAATTCACGTTGTGCAACACGATGTCCACGCTCAGCGGCTCGTTTGATCCACGCAAGTGCTTGCTTGCATCTTTGTTCTTGAGCTCGTTTGGCTGCACGGTCGAGTGATGAGATGGGGCGAGCAATGTCCATAAGATAAATCTCAGCAAGTCGTTCCATGGATTCAGTATGCCCAAGATCAGCAGCACGTTCAAAATAGGTCATGGCCTTGTTGAGATTCCGCACGTTATGCAAGAAATGCAATCCAAGCGTATAGATGGCAACTGGATGTCCCTTGTTGGCAGCTTTTTTGTACCAAAGCAATGCTTCTTCACGATTACGGATTGTGCCGTTTCCATGTGCTAGCATGTACGCTACCTATCGTTGTTGTCATTCATCGTTAGCCATGTACGAATGACGATGATGTATAAATACGTACCTCAAACTGAGAATCCAAATGTCCAGCTTTGGCTGCTTTCATATAATACTTGAATGCCACCGCTGTATCCACCTCACAAACACCTGGAATGCCTTCCAAGTAGCATGATGCAAGCCAATAATGCGCACTGTCACCATCATGATCTGCAAGCTCATTCAGCATTTCAAATGCACGTGCTTTGTCAGGGTTGACATGGGCCCATCCATGCAAATAATAGCGAGCCACCATGAGTTTTGCACGACGTATCGGTTTGAGGAAGGAGGATTCATAATGCTGATGAGATGAGGCTCGTTTGTACCAGTCAAAAGCATCACCCGCTTGTCCAGTCCTGAATAAAAGCTCTGCCAGCGCATATTGGCCATTCATCTGGTAGGTGCTTTTTGTTTCAGCAGCCTTGCGGTAATATTCAAGTGCCGTTCTCTGGTTGACATGGACACCACGACCCTTTTCGTAACATTCACCAATGAGCACATAGGCTTGCATATCACCACGCACTGCAGCTCGATTGAACCACTCCATTGCAATCTTGTTGCTCTTGTATTGCTGAAGGCGTACATGATCCGTAGTCGATGGTGGACCGAGACCTTCTAGATATAAGCAACCTAATCGACGTTGTGCTGGTGGGTGGCCCGCATGTGCTGCTTGTCGAAGAAATTGATCCGCTTTTTGAAGATTGGGTTCCAAGCCAATACCACCATCCAGATAATGAAGTGCTAGACGATATTGCGCAAGTACATGATCATGCTCAGCTGCACCTTTCAAATAGAATAAAGCGCGTTCGTTGGATTGATCGACACCGTCACCATGCTCATACATAAGGCCGAGTTGATACAATGCTCTTGGATCTTGCTATATATACACTATACGTCAGCTTTATCCCTCCCACACACCCAACTAGATGTATATTTACCGCTTGTTCAGCTCTTTCAAGCCATTGTAGTCCTTCTACATACATGTGATCCTTGACTAGCATGATACCCAAATCAGCCTGTGCTCGAGAGAAATCTTGCTCAGCACTTTTATGCAGATACTGTTTGGCGAGATCCCAATCCTTTTTTGTATGGCATCCTAGGGCGTAATAGATGGCCACAAGAAACTGGGCATGCCTAATGCATTTTCAGTAAGAATCATCACGTGATGTATGGATGTAACGACTTACGCATTTCCATTATTAGCACTTTTCAGGAACCAAGTAAAAGCTTCTCCGAGATGGTTCTCCTGCAACGTCAAGGCACCGACATGTAATTGTGCAAAAGCAATCACTGATCGTGCATGAGCCGTTTTGTCTGGATCAAGTTGAGCTGTTGTGCTGAACCAAGTCAGAGCAAGTGTCTTGTCGGGTGGTTGTACATGAGCAACACCGTGCAAATAGCAAAGGCCAAGTGGGAAAAAGGCTTGCCAACAGCCACGACCAGCGAGCTGTTGCAGTTGGTCAAACCCTTGTTTTGCATGACCACGCATACCCCATCCATCTAATAAACAACGTGCGACCCATACAGCTGCAACATTGCTTGCATCGTCGTCATTCGTTTGTTTGCTCCATATTTGTGCTGCTCTAAATGCTGCAGCATGATCCCGAGGGTCATCAAGTTGACGAGCAGTAGCAAATACCGAGTCGAGGATAGGATTCGTTTCATTGGGTGATGCAGCAGCAAGTTCTTGAAGAATGTCATCCACACAAAGGCGATAGTTGATCGGCGGAGATCGTGTGATTGTTGTTGTTGTTGTTGCATTGTTGTTGCTATAAGAGGGTGGTGATGATGATGCTGTTGTAAGAGCAGTAGCAGCTGTGACGATCACCGAACTGGTCTGTGTTTCATCGAGACCACATAAATCGGTAATGGTGGATGTCTGAGGGAACATGACTGTGCTGCCAACATAGCCACTATCTTCAGTAGAATGTTGGCGTTGTCTTTTGTCGGACGAATTCCGGATCGTGCCATTATAATTGGAACTCGTTGTCGGATCCGCTATCCCGTGCCTGGTTGTACAACCTAACAAAGTTGGATCCAATGGCTCGGTCGTGGTCGTCGTTGGTCGTGAGTTGCTGGTGATGACACTTGTGTCCAGAGGTGGTCTGCGCGTCGTCGTCGTTGATGTCGTCGTCGTGGCTGTTGCTTCATACGCAATCTTGCTTTGGTTGACACCCATCGTATAAAAAACAAAGTAGTACTAATAATACAAAAAAAGGGGGGGAGGAAGCGACAAGAGAGGGGACGAATAATAAAAACGCGGTTATTGAGGACAAAGTAGGGTAATAGAATACACAAGGAAATAAAGAGAGGAGATATGTGGGGAAGAGGAGAGGGGATGTTTACAATCTCGCTTGGGTTTGAAACAGTCTTTTAAATGCCTGTTGTGATGATGAAGAAAGGCGCATTCAACGGAGATGACCCGACCGTGCACAAGCTTTTGTCAACACTTGTCCCCCCATAAGTTGCACGCCACGAAAACAAACACTTCTTGTCCAAAGATCCTTGCTCCATTCTGGCATATTGGTTCCATGGTGACACAGTGGGCGAAAGGGAGCAAAGAAAACTTGACTCGATCAATCGGTTCAATGCCAATGTGTTCCGGATCTTCAATGGAATAATTCCTTCACCCCCAAAACACCCTTTGTTGTCTAACAATTGCATCATTTGAAGAAAGACTGCTCTGCAATATATCCAAATCAATTGATAACGCTGCAACGACTATCGTAAAACAAAGAAGGGGCTGAAATCGACTGCTGACCCCATGACATGGTATTGTTATTCTCCTTCTGATGATTCGTCTGTAATCCAAGCGGTCGCCTTCGTTTTCATGTAGTTCAGCTGTGCATCTCTGAAGGTTTGCCGAACTTGTGTGTAAAGCTATTTTGCATGAAAAATGTCAATATGGAAGATCTGCAAAAGGTGAAACGCGGAGAATAGATCAACCTACCCGGCTCATAAACCCACCAGAATGCATAGCGCTAATGATATTGGAGACGTGCTCTTCGATGGAGGTTTGCATACTCGGATGGGATTCGATTTCTCTGCACACTGCATCGGATGTATGTGATCGAAAGTGTGCCAATTGGTGATACACATTTGCTCGCTTGTAGCACTCGCTTCCCAAGGAAAAACTTTGCCCTTCATCTTCTTCGCCATTGTCGCTGTTGTCGTCTTCATCTTCGTCGTCATCAGGATCAAATGTAAGCAATGCTTGGAAGCTGGCTGGACGATTTTGTCTACATCCTTCACATATCAATCCTCTGCAATGACCAACTGCAACCCATCGTGGATATTTGTCTAATGCTTCCTACTCCAATCATATTAGTTCGCGTTGACCATGGCGTTGAAATAAAAAGTGTTTACCTTGAACTTCGGAAGCCAAGCATCACTTGTGATCAACGACTCCATCAATCCTCCCACACGGCGCTCGACAACTCGTACAGATGATTGTAGTGAAGGTGCTACAGTTGTTTTATAAACATCTCGGCCGTGTTTGCATGTGGCACTTTTTTTATCCCCCATGTTTACTTACCTTGTGTATCGAGTCCGAAATGTTCATAAACAAGGCTTTCCACATAAACTTTAAAGTTTGTTGAGAACTTTTGTGTTCGGGATGTGCTGAATGCATCTAATGCGCGCAATACACACGCCAACGCTGTTAGCCAAATTGATCATGACTTGCCCTTTTTCATTTAACTGACCTGGTAATGCGATCGCCGAATCGTCCTTTTCAGAGGGTACAACTTTGACACCATCAATAACGTCATCATCCACCACAAAATCATCCTGGTCTTCTTCATCCGTATCCACTTGTTCAATCGAAGAGGCGGCGGTATCATCATCATCGTCATCGTCTGATTCATCGGAACCCGATCCACCCTCATGCTCGCAGTAGTCGTCCATTGGGCCAGCTTCTCCTTCAAAGTCCCGCCTTTTCCGTGCTAAAGGGTAAATATGAGATACATCGTCAGGCTGAGGCTGTCTTTTTGTCGCCTTACATTTCAACCGATCCAAGGCCAATGCATAATCTGACTTTTTACGGCCACGTGTGCGTTCTTCGTATACATCTAATCATTGTCATCCCATATCAGTCATTCAATCCTTTCACCATTCTCCTCTAAATATTCTCACCATTTTCTCCAAGGAACTCCAAATCCTCTTTCCAATCTTCTTCTGGTGGGCTTTCATTGTTTATACGTCGCTGATGTAATCGTCGTTTGGGAGTTGGTTCTGAGTCATCTAAACAAATTCCCATTTGTTAAATGTTGCTCTCCTCTTTGTATTGGTGTCTGGTATGAACTTACTTTCATCCTCCAAATCTATTATTGAGCTGCCATCTCTTCCTTGTTTCCTTGGACGTCGTTTGACTATCACCTCATCATCATCATCTTCATCATCTTCATCCAAGTCTGTTGTTGAGCTGCCATTTCTGTCTTGTTTCCTTGGACGCCTTTTGATTACGACGTTGTCGTCGTCGTCATCATCATCACCACTCGTGTTTGCTCGATTGACTACGGGATATTGAATCAACAACGAATATGTCGAATAAACCACCAACTCTCTGACTGTACCTGTTCCTTCATCTTCCTCATGATCACTTTGTTTTATACGCTGTTTCAATCGTCGAGTGGGGGTAATAAATAGAGGCTCACCTAGACAACCGTGTATGTATCAATACCTCATATCTTCATTGCAGGATAATGTCGCTTTAAGCTTACTGTCGTCGCTATCATCTTGTTCAGGTGCTATTGCTTCATCTTGTTTACGCTTGCCGATATTTTGAGATACGTCCTTTTTCTCATCGTTGAAGTCGCCTGAAATGCCTGACGTTGCTGCATGGGGTCTGAAGCAAAAGTACATGAGCACAAGTGAAAATCGGGGTGGTGGTGGTCCGAGGATTTACATTGAGGTTACTGGGGATACGGCAGATTCGACATTCTCCAATGAGGTACTCTGCGATGGCTCATTTTGTGGTTGTGGTTGTTGTGGTGGCGGTGCTCTGTTGATAAAGTAACTGATTTTTGCTTGTTTGAGTGGCATAATAGACTGAAGAGAGAGAGCGTGGAAATTACAAGACGTCAAACATTTCTGATTTATAAAAGGTCCGCTGAGGGATTCATGCAAAGCGATATACAAGGTGGGGGATATATGTATACATGTATTATCAAAATGCATCTGATTCAAACAATAACTCTCGTTCACTACGCACTTCACCAGCCGGTACTATATCCCATTGTTGACTCAAATCTTCATTTAGCCGAACCTTGCGTCTTTTCAGTATAACCCTTGCACCATCATCACCCGATCCACCACGCACATCAAGCACCATATGAGGATCCTCTAGGAAATGGTATCAATAAAGAGAATCAATAGAGAAAGATAAAAGATGAATTGTTACCGAGAATATAAATGTATCCTTCACGGCTATAACCCCAGCGCTGATTTTGAGCATCCATAACAAGTTTTCTGTCGTATTGAATGATAGGCATATTCTCGTCAAGATTGCCACCGCGTACGTCCAACACCTTGTTCGAGTGCTTATTCACAATGAATCCATCCTAACACTCTCCCATAATGAGCACAATGATACACATCTTTATCCTCCCAACTCCCTTTACCTGATAATACCACAACTGATTGTCTCGATCATCATTGTGTTTGGGTGTCCATATTAACACTTTGGCATCATTCTAAATCATCGGGCATAAATATCCAAGTCGTCTCCACGTGCAAACGAGTCAATATCACCTTGAGTGAGGCGCCATCAACTGCATAATCCAATTAGCATCTTGCCTGTGCAGTAGAGACAATGACCCACCGTCGATTACTTTGCCACTAAAACGCGATCGAAGATAAAAGAACCCTTCGGGAAATGGATAGTCGGCCATTACGACAAGAACGAAACAAGACAAGGAAGGAACCACATGACATCCCTTTCCATCTATTCGCTTCAGCCAGTCACACTACCTACTCGCACACACTCTTGGATGAAGGTTGCCTAGCAACTGAAACGAATAGGGATGACGCTAGATACCGCGAGATCCCTGCCAAGTAAACGACGCCAAAGATAGCATAAATCTCGTTAGAAGATCAATAAACATTCATGTCAATAAAACAGATACACTCTTTGTCATTTGATTATATATCTCTCGTAAGCCTATCGCAAACCACACACTCTTCAAAGATGAAAGGGTTCGCAACAGGTGGTCAACCGGTCCACTCTTTGGCGGAATTTGGTTACTGCTGAGTTACCGCCTCCAAGCATAAATATAGGAGATTTCGCACTATGTCCCTTGCACCATCCTTTATGCAAACGGCGATTGTGCCATGCCAGGTGAGGCTTGATTTCTGATATATCAAAGGTGATCCGATCATCCTTGCTGCTTATACCGAACACGCATACTGTACCAATATTAAAAGTAGGCTACCTTTCTAATAATGGGGATGTGCGCAGGTGTACAAGTGATTAATTCCCTTGATAGACCGATGTATGCATAGACAACATTGCACTAGGCTCCTCAGGCCTATTCCTGGTATATGCACCCCCCATCACTCTATCAGCTCATTCATGCATCAATTTATCAATGCATCATCCCCAACAGACAAAAATACCCACGCCCACAATGCACAATAAAAGGATGTTGTCGCCACCGATCATACTCCTACACGTCTCTTTCCTCTGTCATTCTTCTTTGAATTCTTACAAGGTCAATGTTCAAGTTTGTGTGTATTACATCTTGCAACCTGTGATAAAGTGCTGATATTTGTGGACATTCATAGTGCTTCTTTGTATCGTGGCCGTCATTGTGATATTGGACCCTTAATCAGGTAAAGCCAATTCATGTTGCTTAATGCATCACTACTCATACACGCCACTTGTCTGAATCAAAACGTGGTAGAACGTATGCCAGACACTACCGCTGATGTGCGGTTTTATCCAAGAGAATTAAACCTGACAAATTGGCATCGTGGGATGTACCACTTGAACAAAGAACCAGGCGGATTGGACGAACAGCGCTTGCAAGGAACCAGGATGGCCTGGATTGACACAGGTAGGACAATAATGAATGATAGTGATGTGCATATTCTAATTATCCTCTATATCTCCCAGGCATAAAGGCAATGATTACAGGCACCGACACTACACAGAATTGGGAAGATCGTCAAACAAGACAACAACATGTTGTCCAAATCTCCAACAAGGAGCACCAGTAAGTATCTAATGCTGTATTTTTTTCTGAAGGTATATTCACCACTCATTTCACAGATATCGCTCTATCAAATTGGGCAAGACAAAAAACATGGAACAGCCGTATTCATAGCCCAGACGAAATGGAGACTCAATATTTGGCTCTAAGTGCGTTTCCCACTCGCACATGCAATCTACAAAACTTTTTGGATCACGTGCACTTGAGGTCGTTTCTTCGCAACACGTAAGTGTAAGAAAAGTTGTGTGCAGCTATTGGTAATATCAACTCCTTTACATATCCTTTTAGTTTGCATAATTTTGTGTGCGTGCCACTACAGGCACAGGGAACAACGATGTACAACCTTTCCAGCACGCGTATCAACTCAAGAGTCTATAGTCAACCAGATTCTTAATATAGAAGATCCAGAGGATGTACGTAAACAAGAGAATACTTAATTATTCGATGGCTAACTTAGGTATATCTAGCTACGCGATCTTCCTTTCGACTGCATGTTATTGCGAAAGGCGCTATTTCAGAAGCCCCCCCCCACACACACACACCATCTACCTCATCATCATCCTCATGATAGCCAATAGATAAATATGAATAAAGAAATGATCCTCACGTATAGCAAAAGGGTGTGTGTCATTTTCATTTTACGTTTTAGTATAAGGATATGATCCATCAACAGTCATTATTGCATTATTTTGACAATTAACCGTGGTGTCTTTAATAGAACAAAATTGCTCGATGGGGACGAAAGGATCCTGTGTGGAAGTCTCAAGTTCATCATGGGCAACACCAGATTCACCCAAGGTTGCCACCAGCCAACACTATTTGGAAGTCATCGTCGAGAAAGATTCAATGTGTGGATTGTAACAAGTAGCACTCACTTTACCACGTGACATGCTTTCAAAGGCCGCATGGTACTAATCGGTGGAGCACAGGCCATACCATGCTGCATGCATCCATTAACTAATAAGCCTAGCAGTGCCCATCGCTGTGTTCCTTATATAAAGCCATCATAGTGAACCATATGCCTCGCAACCATGTTTATAGTAGAGATTACTAATACAGCTTATCATTGCCTAGCAACATAGAGCCTAGCAATGGATAGCAACGCAGTACAACACTATGATCCCTAGTCATCCGTTGCGTGATATTGCATGCACGTTATGTCGCTGATTTGTTTATTTCAAATTTTTCTTTGCCCATCCTAGTTCCTAGATGATGATGATTGATCGTCAGTTTCAAAAGATAATATGCGTTCATGAATGAGCGAGAATGATACATGTAAACGTATAGTGCTGCCTTGTATAGTAGGATCATGTATATGGAAACACCTAACGAATGATAGGCGTAGATATCGTACGTTTCATAATTTCAATTATTCGACAGTCAAGGATCTCATATTAAGATGGTACAAGCACGATTCATGAGTCAGTCAAGTTTATTCTCATGTAGTGGTTGTGATGGTAGTGGTGGTGTGTGTGGGGGCATGACTATCTCTATCCTAACTACCAATGGACGGCGCAGTAGTAATAGTAGCAGCCCACTCACTGGGAGAGAAGAGATGAGGAATTTGAAACGCCGACACGGCCAAAGTGACGAGCGCGGCGCGCTAGGTAGCCCTCACTGTTCATAACCTTGGAGCCTTCTTCAATGGCAAATGCGATCGTGATGGCGCCCATGGTTCCTACTAGTCTCACCAGCGATAAACTTAACGTCTTGCTTCAGGTAGAATGCGATGGAACCAATCGACCGAAAGACCCAGGTTTTTAATCGGACAATTCCTTTCTTATTAGCGAGCCAAGAGTCTCCAATCTCAAGGAGCAACTGAGGAGAACAATGTTGAATATGCTCAGATCATGGGCTTGTTGAAGAACTTGCAGAATCAACAAAGGCAGGATCGAATGTCAGAAACCGCGCCTGTGGAACAAGGCCGATCTAGAAACGTAGATGCTACAGATGCAGGTGAGTGAACTGATCACCAAGTCCGCAAGGGAATACCTTACTGATAGTTCTCCAAAAGTTACCTTGAACCAACAACAACTAGCAGCATTGCGTTATCAGATCCTGGCATACAAGTTGATATCAAAAAACATGCCATTACCTCCTCACCTTCAGCAAGCTCTCTTCATGTCAAATGAAATGCAACGAGCTGATAGCAGCAGCAGTGCATCGGATGGCGTGGTTCCACAACAACATGATGATACGTCAAGGAATGGAACAGGTGTTTCTTCTACTGATAGTGGACCTACAACACCAGCTTCAGCTTCATCAATCACAGCAAAAGCTCTAGAACAACCCAATATGTCATCATCATCACCATCGCAACAACCGAACGCTTATGCATCCCCTTACAACCTTGTCAAGAAACCAGTGTCTTCTACTGCTCATGCTACACGACAACATCGTCTCGTTATCCCCAGCATCACATCGACAGGAATGGATCCTCATAGCATGATCACTGAACGTGAACGTCGTATCAAAACGCATGTCCAATACCGTATCTCAGAGCTTGAAAAACTACCGAGTAACTTGATCATGAGTTCCCCTGACATTGGCAGCAGTAGCGATGATACAACGACACAATCCAATAGCAAATTGAAAGCTGTGATTGAACTGAAGGCTTTACGTTTACTTAATCGACAACGAAAGGTAACAAAGGGAAAAGGAGGGACATGAAACGGATAGTAAAACTTATACATGTCATATCAGCTTCGACAAGAGATTATTGGTGGTTTGGATAAATCGACCATGCTGGCCACTTCTGTGGATCGACTTGCTTATCGACGCATGAAGAAGCAATCATTGAGAGAGGCTCGAATGACAGAAAAATTGGAACGTCAGCAACGCATTGAACGTGACCAACGTGAACGACAAAGTCGACTTGAATCTTTGCAAAAAGTGTGTGATCATGGCCGCAACTTGTTGGCCACTCGACGTGCTTGGTTGGCAAAACAATCCAAATTGGGCCGTGCCGTATTGCAATATCATCAGCATATCCAAAAGGAAGAAGAAAAGAAGCAAGAGCGTATCTCTCGTGAACGTATTCGTGCTCTTAAGAACGATGACGAAGAGGCCTACATGAAGCTCATTGATGAAGCCAAGGATACTCGTCTCACTCAATTGTTGCGCCAAACGGGCGTCTTTTTGGAATCACTTACCAAGTCAGTGGTGGAGCAACAGCATGAGATTGTCCAATCAGGCGAATACACACCCCTACCACAGGAAACTGCTGATGAGGATGACACTGTATGTTGTTATGGTTATGGATGAATAACCCCATTATACTTACTTTGGCTGTGTAGGAAGAGGGTGAGAGCAAGGTGGATTACTTCCAAGTGACACATCGCATCAAGGAGGAAGTCTCTCAGCCAACAATTTTGAAGGGCGGTACCTTGAAGGAATATCAGGTTGGTTTTCTCATAGAGCCTCTATTCGTCATTGTCATCTAACCAATCTTTTCAGCTCAAAGGCTTGCAATGGATGGTGTCTTTGTACAACAACAATTTGAACGGCATCTTGGCAGATGAAATGGGTCTCGGCAAGACAATTCAAACCATCAGCTTGATCACCTATATCATTGAAAAGAAAAAGCAAAATGGACCTTTCCTTATTGTTGTGCCTCTTTCGTAAGTGCATTTCCAGTTCATGAAGCACGTATCCTAATGCTGTCTTAGAACATTGACCAACTGGGCCTTGGAATTCTCAAAGTGGGCTCCAGATGTCAAGACCGTTGTCTACAAAGGGCCGCCCAATGTTCGAAAGGCGTTGCAAGCTGATATCCGTTTTGGTGAATTCCAAGTGCTTCTTACGACTTTTGAGTACATCATCAAGGACCGACCTATTCTCAGCAAGATCCGTTGGTTGCATTTGATCATTGATGAAGGTCACCGCATGAAGAACACCAATTCAAGACTTGTCCAAGTGCTTCGCCAATTTTATCATACTCGCTATAGACTCATTTTGACCGGTACACCGCTTCAGGTACATGCAATAGGACAAAAGACCCATAGCAAACAAGGCATTAACTTTTATGGAATATTAGAACAATCTTCCAGAATTGTGGGCTCTGCTCAACTTTATTTTGCCGAAGATTTTCAAGAGTGTCAAGAGCTTCGAGGAATGGTTCAATACACCTTTCAATAACCAAGGCGTACAAGATCGTATCTCTCTGAATGAAGAAGAACAATTGCTGATTATCAAGCGTCTTCACAAGGTGTTGCGACCTTTCTTGCTGCGTCGTCTAAAGAAGGATGTTGAATCCGAGTTACCAGATAAGGTGGAGCGTGTCATCAAGTGCAAGTTGTCAGCCCTCCAGACCAAGTTATATTCTCAAATGAAGAAATCTGGCATCTTGTACACTGCATCTGGCGAAAAGGGGTATATATATACATACAACTTTATATACAATGGAGCCTATTTGCTAATATGCGATTGATAGTAAAACCGGCATTAAGGGCTTGAACAACACCATCATGCAACTCCGTAAAATCTGCAACCATCCATTTGTGTTTGAGGAGGTGGAGAACGAGGTGAACCCGCATCAACAATCCGATGATTTGCTTTTCCGTGTCTCCGGCAAGTTTGAACTCTTGGATCGCATGCTTCCTAAATTGAAGGCCACAGGCCACAGAGTAAGTAGCTTGAGCAACAGGGATAAGATATATATATCTATCGGTCGGAATGCTAAAATTGCGTTATCACCATAGGTCTTGATTTTCTTCCAAATGACCCAAATCATGACCATCATGGAAGATTATCTTCATTACCGCGGCTTCCAATATCTGCGTTTGGATGGCTCCACCAAGGTTTGTGAACGAAGGAAGAAGCGTCCTGTCATGCACATTATTCACATCATGGTATAGGCTGATGATCGATCCGATTTGTTGCACAAGTTTAATGCACCCGATTCCCCCTATTTCGTCTTTTTGTTGAGTACTCGAGCTGGTGGTCTTGGATTGAACCTGCAAGCAGCTGATACGGTCATCATCTTTGATTCGGACTGGTAAGTTGCCTATATCTGTGATCCAACATGTTGCTCATATGTTTTCAAAGGAATCCACATCAGGATTTGCAAGCTCAGGATCGTGCTCATCGTATCGGTCAAACCAAGGAAGTGCGCATTTTCCGATTGATCTCTACCAATTCGATCGAAGAAAACATTCTTGCTCGAGCCAACTACAAGCTTGATATTGATGGCAAGGTTATCCAGGCTGGTAAATTCGACAACCGGAGTACAGAGGAGGATCGTGAAGCATTCCTGGTAATTGACCGCCACCGCCTTTTCAACTTTTTATTTGACTGACATCCCTCTTTCTGTATAGCGTTCTCTCTTGGAAGATAAAACGGATGAACAAGCTGAGGAAGATGACGAAGAAGTGGATGATGAAGAATTGAATGAAATCATCAAACGAGGAGATGAAGATTTGGTGGTTTTCAACCAGATGGATATGGAACGACGCCGTGAAGAAAATGAATTCCGTCGACGTGCACGTGCTCAAGGCGAGAAATGGGAACGTCTTATTCAAGAAGAAGAATTGCCTGAAATCTATCAACATGATGAGGTGCCAGCCGACGATGAGAGTCCATCACTTGAAATGGGACGTGGGCAACGTTCACGTGATCGCGTGCGTTATGATGATGGCTTGACCGAAGAACAATGGCTAAATGTAAGTTTCGGGAACCTCTTTTTCCCCTTATTGGTCGCATTGCTAATGGTTCTATCCCTAGGCTTTGGAAGATGACAACATTGATTTAGACGACTTGATTGCAAAGAAAGAAGCCAGACGACGAAGGAGATTGGAGAAACTTAAAGCAAAACAGGCTGGCCTGTTGGATACTGAATCAAACTCAAGCCCAAGACGTGGTCGTCGTCCGAATGTACCTGATGTTTCATCATCTACCGAGAATAATACACCAAGAAAACGAGGTCGCCCAAGACGTGTTGACACTGAGGTAAGGGTTATTTTATTGGAATGGTGTGTGATCAAGTAGACTCATGCGTATATTGGGGTAGGCACAGCAACAACCACGTGGATACAAGCGGATAAAGAAAGAGCCAGAGCTCGATGGTCCTGATACACTACCGGAAGAGAAGCGAGCTGAAATAACACGCATATTCAACGAATGTATCAAGGTCGTCGAGGAAGCAACCGAAATAGATGAAGATGGGTAAGTGAAATAGCGGAGGAAGGAAAAAGCAAGGGATTGACAAGTGTGCATATTAGTGATGAGCGATTGAGATGTGAGCTCTTTATGGATCTTGTCAGCAAGAGAGAGTATCCAACATACTATGAAATGATCAAGAACCCAATGTCATTGAACATGATCAAAAGAAGGGTGAATTCTCCTTATTACAAGACCGTTGAACAATTCCGCGATGATTTCATTCTCATGTGTGACAATGCCCGTACATTTAACGAGGAAGGTTCCTTTGTTTACGAGGACGCCAACATTATGCAGGTAAAGTAATATCACATGCATCGTATTTTCATTGTTCATCGACTCATCTTTTTTTTCATTGTTTAGAAAATGTTCTTGGACAAATTGAAAGACATGTATCCTGAAATCGATAGTCTATCATCATAGCGACTTGGCTGATTGATTATTCTGCTCTCTATCTCTCTCTCACACATACTCTCTTCTCCTATAACGTCTCTTTCCCTCTCTCACCTTTCGAATACATCATGCATACAGAATTAAAGTGTTACTATTTAGCTTATATCCGCCGCGTCTTTATCCTCATCAACTCATACATAGAGAAAGGAGTCACTGTCAATGTTCGAATGTATACCATGAGGGAGAACTAGTGTAATCTTATATCTCAAATAAGGTGGTGGGGACACTAAGGAAGAAGGGAGGATAATATAAAAAGAGACTACTATATACATGTGGACGAAGAATATTCCAAAACGAAAAGGTTGATATATACGCCTTCATCGTTGACTCCTACGGTACATTCCTTCATAAAAGGGCTTGAGACGACTTCTATCTATAGTTGCCACGTAATAGGTACCACCATTATTCGTCCAGCTTACAGCTTCTGAAAAGTACTCGAATTCCTCGACTCGCAAGATGGATTCTGGCATGTGGAATGTCCGCTGATTGATCTTGTGACTCTTTGGGACAAACGATTTTAATGAAATGATCTTGGTACCTTCCTTGAGATCCAAAAACAGTTGTGCCAAGGAGTGATTTGTTTGCCAGTCGAAAGCATAATTGTTCACCAGCAACACATCGGCTCGTTTCAGAGTTGCGTACAAGTCACTTGTGCCCACGTCCAGAAAATCACCATGTCGAAAATGGATTTTGCCCGTTGGAAGTCGCCATGCCCTAAAATCACATGTCAATCAACATCCAACAACAATAACAACCCATTACTTACTTCATCCGTGCTGCATATTCTTTCAGTTGTCGCTTGGCACATTTGCACGGAAGATCCATAATCTCAATACCATAAGCCTCGCATCCTGTTTGTGCTGCCACTTGCAATACCACATTTCCAATACCACAGCCCATATCCATGAATACACTGTGCGAGTTGATGTTGGTCTTGGAGATGAATTCGTTGATAAGCACAGGATTGATCTCACCATAGACATTGTTTGAGAATGCTATACCCAACCAAATGTATGTGTTAAGCCAAATCTGAAACAATACGAATCACGCACCCTTCCCCTTTTACCTCCTCCCCTTAGCTGTGACGATCCCATTGTACCTTACCTTGATAATTATTAAGTGCCTCGGCCTGCCTTGCCACTGTACGACTATACACTTGGTACAGAATGTGGCATGTAAGATCATATCCAGGGTGTTTGAGCGCCTTTGCATTCTTGCTAAGCTCCCCTTTTGCCTTGAGATCCGAAATAACCTTGTTGAAATCTTGCACAGCTTGCACAAATCCATCGCCGTTACGTCGATTCCGGTACTTGTTAAGGTTACGCAAAATCCCATGGCTCTCATCTCCCAATAGCTTTTGTTGCTCGGGCGTAAGATAGCAATCGTAGATGAAATAGACCGTGCGCACCAGATCCGTAATGGGATTGTATTCATCCTTATCCTCCTCTTCTTGATGCGATCCATTCTTCACAACGGGCCAAACCAATAAGAATCTAAATACGTCCAGTGTGTGTGCGTGTCAATCAATAAACCCGTTTCCATGGCACACTCTCTCTCTTTCCCGAAAATTACCTCTCGCTATCACCTGGATACTCCAACGTTACGGTCAATTCCTTTTCTTGGCTACCGTCATTGGTCGCATTCTGCACAGTGAAATCTAGATTGGAAGGGTCATTAGCACATGCCGTTTGTACCTGCCCCTTTGAACAATGAATACATACATGGTCGATAGGTTGTTTCTGACGCTTTTACAATACGTTCCGAGCTGACCATCATTTTCGACTTGTTGGGAGGTGTAGAAGCTGCTGCCGTAGTTGTTTCAGACTTGCTTCTTTTATCGGGAACATGCTCGGTGGAAAGACGTCGTTTGGTTGCTGGGGCTGCTGTCATGTTGATTCGGTTGCTATCAGATTCGGTTTTAAGAAGAGGTGATTTGTTTTCCAGAATGCTGTCTGTACGAGAAACGGTAGCAGTATTCATAAGGGGAGGAGGAGAAGAAGAAGGGAAGGAGGAGAAGGTACAGGGCAAAAGAAAGAAAAAGAGAGAGTAAAAGTAGCAGTAGAAAAAAGAAGCGAATGACTAGCAACGAGTGTGTGTGTGTTGTATGTGTGGACCCAATCAGCCCATCCTTTTATGGACACTCCGCAATATGATTCGCCTCTTTCTCTCGCTCACTCCCCCAACCCCCACGGTAGTACAACACAAATGTCAAATTGCCTTTTGTTCCAAGTCTAAAGCAACGGAAATAGTATTTACAACAATGAAGAAAAAGGGAGATGATCTAAACTAGTGGCTGCCGTAATATATGCCTTGTACATCGGTCACCTTCTTTCCACGCATCTTTGCAATATCTTGTGGCATCTTTTGGTTCGATAGAGCTTCAAAAGTAGCCTTGATAACATTCATGGGTGTTCGTGATCCACGCACCTTGCCACTCAAATCCTGGATACCAATGCATCGACAAATCTCGTGAATGTAGTGGTTGGCACGGCAACCAAATCCTATACAAAAGAATGAGTCCACTATTCACCTATCCACCTTCTCTCTCTCTTTTACCTGGAGGTCGGCTTCTAAGTTCAAGACGAGTAGCATGGAACTTGTGTTCAATATCCATGGGGATGGTGCGATCATCATAACGATCAAAGTAACGGAGGTTCTTGATAGCCTTGTTGGTAGCCTTGAAGACAGCACGAGCAGCTTCCTCATCCTTGCCTTCACCATAACCAGCCAATCCCTTGCCATTGCCCACAACCACGAGAGCATACATGGATGGCTGCTTGCCCTTTCCGTTCATGTTGACAACACGCTTCACCACCAAGGCCTTTTTGAAAAGTCGCATTTGTTCGGCAGTTGACAAGGGCGTATCCACAAAGTCGTTGACAGCATTCAAGACCATTTCGGTGGGACGGTGTGAAGGGAACAGCTTGTCCTGATCAAGTGTCTTTGGCTTCGTCTCGGCAAAATCAAGAATCGAATCGACCTTGTTAAGTTGTGGAATGGTGTCCTCGTTCAATTCGGCATGGCGGAAACGTTTGTTGTTGTTGTTGTCGACAGCAGCGTAGAATCGAGTAGCACATGCTAGAATCCAACATTGGCAACGTGAGAAGCTATTATGACAACAAGAGCAGCATGTTTCTAACATACCTGCAGCAATGGGCTTCCGTGCAATGGACCTGCCGACCAATCGAGGCAATGACAACATGGTGCGAGAGAGAGAAAAAAGGAACACCTTATTTTGGCTGGGCTTGCTGCTGGTCCAAAAATTGGACAACTCTCGTGACGTCGGTCACCAATAACAACAAGGAGCTCTCCACCCACACCTCAAACCACACCCACAGACTCTACGTAGAGTGCAATCCACATCTAGCTTATAACTCGGCAGTAGCAACCTCATTGCGATGATACGACTTGGGATCCATTTATTCTATTCCTTGGTTACCACCTACGTATGCTCCCATAAGGAAGGGTCACGTGATACAAGATCTACCTTGTACTCGAATGCATCTTTGAAACAAATATAATGTTTTGAGAAAATACACCATCTTGCCTTGTTATCACTCCCAAGAACCACTTGTTTTTTGGTTCATCAAACTTCATAATATATAGATCTGACAACTTTTGTGATCGCCATGGATGATGGATACAATTGTACTGAAAGCGGAAGGCCATGGCAGTAAACCGATGTCATTCTTCATCCTGTCATAATCTAGCCATGATGTCAGTCGATTTATGCAGGGACAACATCACACCCACTCTATCAAGTCTAGGTGTATAAAAACCTGCTTGATGAAAGCTGTCGTCAATTACATTGTTTATCTACCTTGTTACAATGTCTGCTGAAAATCAAGCTGTTGCAAGATTATCTCTACAAGCGATGCTTCAGCAGTTAAAGATACTCCGACAAGCGCCATATGAAGAGCAAGCGGCTCCCAATAACAGAAGCGATCACATACAAGCTGCTAGAAATCATCTTGATAAAGCGCTTCAAAGTATGACTGCAGATACGGATCTTCCTCTTGCACCAAATCAAGCTCTTAAAACAAGCTATGAGGTGAGATTGCCTATGCGGGACAAGCCTTTACTTCAGATGGAGATGACACCACGTAACACGGATCTGGATACCATAGCCAAAATGATGGATGTTGCTACCTGTTGTGCCCCAGATGCCTATGTTGACAACGTAGTTGCGAGAATAATTAACCAAGAATGATAACTGCATCATGGCTACGTAATGCAGCTTTGATCATGTGGCCCTGGTTGATATACAACGCATCTTTAGTATGACAATTATTGATGGATGGATTATCTGTCACGTGATATAATCCACAGCATGACAAGTTTTATTGTATGAAATGAAATGCTCTTACGCTGTAATTATAAAACTAAAGCAATTGGCCACTTTGAGGGGAGGGGGAGGATATTGGTGGTGACGATGGTGGCAATAGAATTGATATTACTACTACTGCTAACGATGACCCCAGTCACGCTGGAATGGGTGGTTGTATTTTCGAGTATCCTGTGTGTATGTGTTGTCTCCGGCTCAAACACCTCCCCACTCATATACAATCTCCCCACTCTCAAATGAACGCCTTGAGACTCGCGAGACCTGTTGCGACATTTGTTCGTCGTCCTGCAGGTAACTTTTGAGAGTAAACATACGAAGACTGTATATTTAACGGCCCCATTCCAATTTAGCTGTTGGCACCACCACACGCTTCATGGGTGCACCTATTGCCAGCCAAATGGCCCGATTCAGCAGCTCGCCCATTAGCAGACATGCTGCACCTGTCGAAGATAACAACAAGGCTACCAACTACAAGGCACCCGGTGTGCTCGATGTGGCTGCTCGTCACCTTTTGCTTACTGAACTTATGCGAGGCATGTGGTTGGTCTTGGAGCAGTTCTTCCGTCCTCCCTACACCATCTTTTATCCTTATGAAAAGGGTCCCTTGTCCCCTCGTTTCCGTGGTGAACACGCTCTTCGTCGTTATCCTACTGGTAAAAAAGATTGTCTTTTTTCATCAGGAACAGGGACATGGTATTTATTCATCTCTCTCTTTGTGAAACATAGGTGAGGAACGTTGCATTGCTTGTAAGCTTTGTGAAGCCATTTGCCCTGCTCAAGCCATCACCATTGAAGCTGAACCTCGTGAGGATGGTTCTCGTCGCACCACTCGTTACGATATCGACATGACCAAGTGCATGTAAGTACTACTTGTATATGTACGTAGAGATGATCTTTTAATCAGTTTTCTTTTGGGGCCACTCTAGTTACTGTGGTTTCTGCCAAGAAGCTTGCCCAGGTAAGATGAAATAGATAGCTGGGATGTGGAAGTGGAGAGACTCATGCTTGCGTTTAATAGTTGATGCTATTGTTGAAACTGCCAACTATGAGTACATTACCGAGACCCACGAGGAATTGCTTTATAACAAGGAAAAGTTGTTGGCAAACGGTGACAAGTGGGAGGTTGAAATTGCTAGGTAAGTTATTACGAGATGGCATAGCATCTAATTGTTGATATTCATCGATCCTTTTTCGTTTTATTACATAGAAACCTTCAATCTGAGCATCCCTACCGCTAGAATATAGATGTCATTTTATAGCAACTAATCAATATACACTCAGAGATTCGATAGTTGTTGAAAGAATGTTTGGAGAGAGAGATAGGGTTGTTGTTATGATTGGATGAAAGGATGGGGGTTTTATCTCAATGGTGTCCAGGCATAGCAAGTAGGTTCTATTTCTAGCCTATTCCGACACATGGCACTACTACTACGCGCCTTCCCTCTTTTCTTTTTTTATTGCTCCCTCCTTTCCACTCAATATACCTCGCCGTCGCTTTAGCAATGAATCTGCAGCGGATTGGTAATTTGGCCGCGGCGATCTTTGCATTGACTGCCTGTCTGTTGCCTCTCTCAGTACATGCGGACGAACATAACCATGTGGTTGGTATCTACAGTCATTGGTCTCTTTGTTCTTTGCTCTCCCCCTTCTTTTACTCAAACCACCATTATGCATCGACTTAGTACGTCAAGGGCGAAGAAGTCGTGGCCTGGATGGACACTGTAGGACCACTCAACAATCGACAAGAAACATACCCGTACTATCAGCTTCCTTTTTGCCCAGGCACGAGCAGTGTTGAGCACCACCATGAAACTTTGGGTGAAGCCTTACAAGGCATGGACCTTATCAACTCTGGTATTCCTATTCGATATTTAGGTAAATGGCTTGATATATATATATATATATAACAACGAGGGCCTGCAAGCTGATACACACACCAATAATAGAACCAGTCAAGCATGGCCTCATTTGCCGCAAGACTTTCAAAGATTATGATGTTCCTTCGATGCTCTATGCAATCCACAAAGATTACTGGTATACAATGTTTATTGGTGAGGAAAAAGATAGCATGATGAAGAATCAAATAGATATGCTGACATATTTCGTTGCTCTAGATGATCTACCAGTAAGAGGCCCAGTGGGTATGGTGACCGACGATGCCGGAACTGATGATGAGGACCATGTTGGGCACGATCCTCGCTGGAGTCACACCTACTTGTACACTCACAAGAACTTTGCCATCGAATACAATGACGACAGGGTATGTAGGGTATGGACAAAGAGGTAGTAAGCATTGTTAATATAACCTCTCCCTAGATCATTCATGTCAAACTGGAATATGGCAGCCCTGTTGAACTACCTACCAGTCCACAGTCAATGGATATCGAGTTCACTTATTCGGTCGAATGGACACCCACAGATGTTACTTTTGAAAACCGCTTCCAGCGTCTTTTGGAGACCGATTTCTTTGAACACAAGGTATAGTCAAAAGAGATGGGAAAAGAGGATATGAATTTTAAAACATGATGATTAGGTGCATTGGCTATCCATCTTTAGCTCATTCATGATGGTGTTATTCTTGACTGGCCTAGTATCTGTGATTTTATTACGCACAATCAAACGAGACTATGCACGCTATGACCGTGAGGAAGGATTGGATGATTTTGTAAGTATATCCAAGGGAGACAAATGAGATGAAGCTCATTATTATGGATATTAGGATCGGGATCTTGGTGATGATTATGGATGGAAACAAGTGCATGGTGATGTCTTCAGACAACCTCCTCGGCTCATGGTCATGTCGGCGTTGATGGGTACTGGATGCCAGTTGGTGATCTTGTCAGGTGTGGTGATCCTTTATACCATCATGGGCGACTTGTACGCAGAACGTGCTACCATTTTGACGGCTACCATTTTCCTCTACGCATTGACATCAGGCGTTGCTGGCTACACGAGTGCACGTTACTATGCTCGTTATGGTGGTAAGTGGAAGAGAGCTGCCAAGAAATGACTGTAATTAACATTTATAATTAAGGCAAGGATTGGGTGCGCAATGTCTTGCTTACGGCTGCCATTTGGCCAGGTGCTGTGTTCCTTATCGGTGGTTATATCAACAGCGTCGCTATTTACTACTCAAGTTCGCGTGCCATTGCATTTTCCATCATTGTAAGTGTCTGCCTTTTCATGCAAGGAGACTGGCTAATTTTAGTCAATGTAGTTGGCTATGGCCGCCATTTGGATCTTTTTGTGCTTCCCATTGACATTGCTTGGTGCTATCATTGGTCGCAACTGGGGTAGTAAGGCGGATTTCCCATGCCGAGTCAATCCTATTCCACGTCCCATTCCTGACAAGGTGTGGTATGCTGAACCTATGGTCATCATAGCCATGGGTGGTGTTCTCCCATTTGGTTCCATTTTCATCGAAATGTACTTTATCTTCACCTCATTTTGGACCTACAAGATTTACTATGTCTATGGTTTCATGTTGCTGGTGTTCATTATCCTGCTCATTGTCAGTGCATGTGTGGCCATTGTAAGCACCTATTTCCTTCTCAACTCGGAGGATCATCGATGGTAAGCATATACATGGCTCCCCACGGGTTTTACGTATAAGCATTGCTGATTACGCTTTTTCTTTCAGGCACTGGCTCAGCTTCATGACATGCGCATCGACTTCTCTTTATGTATATCTTTATTCTGTATATTACTTTTTCGCCAAGACAAAGTAAGTTGACGTAGAAAAGCGATTGGGTGCGATGTGCTAATTACTGTTCTTTAGGATGACTGGCATGTTTCAGACGAGCTTTTACTTTGGTTATACGGCGCTGATAGCATTGGGCATGTTCTGTATGCTGGGTAAGTTGGCAAGGAGATGTATACGATCTTCGTCTCTCATCTAAAAAAACAAAAATTAGGCTTCGTGGGTCATTCTGCAGCAACACTTTTTGTACGCAGGATATATCAAAATGTCAAGATTGATTAAAACGTTGTACTTTTGCTTAGTTGGAAAAGTGATGTTCCCAGATGATATATTTATTCCTGTACATTGCACATTAAATGTTTAACATATTCTACGCGAGACATGTCTTTTCCTGGAGCAAAGTAGTGTTTTGGCAAGGATTGCAGCAATTCATTGAGTCGTTCCTCTTGTTTGAGCTTGATAGCAGTGGGTGAATCATCTGAGATATCCTCGTCGTTATTGTAATCCTTGCAAGCAAGTCGCACATATCGTCGCAAAAGCCTGTCACTGAGCTCTTGTCTCTGTTGCTTCATGCGACGATTTTCCCGAAGTGTCTTGATTACGTCTTCTTCTTTGCGTGAATGATATTCCCATAAAGGATCCACATTGTCGTTGACTTGACCGGTGGGGTTCACTGGTGAGCGTGCCATGGAGGTAGTGTTGTACTTTTGTGATTCAAGTCCTGATCGAAACTTTGATTGTTTGATAGGTGCATGGAGTCGACTAGCACAATGGGATGCAACTTGAACGAATGTTGATGCGCCAATGTTTGTGTTGGTGTGGCACAGTGATGTGCTTCGTTGTTGTTGTTGGCGAGACAATAAAGGTGGGAACATGGCGTCCATATCCAATTCAGGAACTGGATCATTGTGATGGAATGTTTCGGCAAATGCCAAGACGAGTGGCTCATTGTTCGACGTCTTTGTCATGTTGTTGGTAAAATGAATTGGTATGAGTAGATAATGAATAATCGACGACTTCAAATGATTTGCCCCTATTTATATGTAAACGCCGCAGTTGTTTCTATGTACCGCAGCATGAAGGATTATGTAGATTGAACGTGCTGCGGTGTCAAATATCTAAAATGAGATCATTGGCCGACTTTTGTCATTCTGCTGCGGCAATGATAGTAAACGCCGCAGTCAAAAATTGATTGAGTAAGATTTTGTTATTACAATAGACACACATGACAGCAAAGGGTAATAATAGATATAGGGTTATAACAAGCAAGAGATGAGAGGGGTAACTGTGTGAGGAGGTGGTATAAAACTACAACATCAAATTGTATCGTTGGGACAACGACCTTTGAGGTTCTTGAGGAAGGTTGTTCCAAACCTGTTGCCATTGTTCTTTGGGAAGCATGCTCTTGTATCCTTCCAGGATCTTTTCCATTTAAAAGCACAGTATTAGTCAGCTTGATAATCATATCCTGCTCACACACGCACACATACCTCTCGGAACGATTGTTCCAAATGCTGGGACGGCCTTTGCCAACCGCCAATCACTCGCAGCAAGAAAAAGAATTGCTATTAAATAGCATACGTCAGTCTAGGTTAATCAAACGTGGTATAGATGACACCTTACTTCAGCTGCCAAAATCTGTGGGTACATTTTGACCATTTTGCATAAACCTTGGAATGCCGTATCCTTTTCCGTATCTTCACGCAATGCCAATGACGTATGTAACCAAGGATCAAGAAACTGAGCCAAATAGGGTGCTATCATTTCGGGGCAACCGTAACCAAGGCGACCAAGAGTGATGCTAATGTTTTCTCGTAATGCTTCAGGGATCTCCGGATGAATAAACAATGGCAAAAGCTTATGGAGGATAGGTTCCACAAAGGACTGCATGTCGGCAGGGTCCCACCTTAACGCAATTTCACCAATGGCCCATACTGCATTAATAGATGCAGCTGAAAATTCGGCATCAGCACTGATTTGATTGATGAGCTCTGGTAGAATGGGAGGAAGGAATGATCGAAGCTTGTCAAAGCACGCGATGGCCAAATCGCCAATCAATGCATTTGTTGCCTGAAGCACTTCGGACACTGGATCCTACATAAACAATGCGCATGTATGTTTGTGTGAGGCACATTGTTCTTTTTTTAGTTGATTGGATATGTACTTACATGTACGCATACGGCTAGTAAGGATAGTAATGGGGGATTGGAGTTGGCAATCAATGGCTCCACCAAATGGCCAAGACCTTGAACAAGACCTGAGAGCAAACCAAGAGCCACCACAATACAATCGACATCAGGTGGATCGTATTCATCAGGATTTTGATCAGATAAAAAGACTTGTTGAAGGGTGCTGGCTACAAGCTTGACACACCGGGTAAACACGGGCTCAGCGTAGGGCGCAAAATCAGTTCCGAGTGCCGTGGTAACGGAAGAGAGACACTACATCCCGTCACACCTCTCGTTCGTTAGCAAACTGGTTTTGCCTCATTATGTACATGTTACTAGGCTCACCTCAAGCAAAGGAAAAAGCGCAGCATCATGATCAGAAAGCCTATTCCATTTTTCAATCAAGGGAGGCAACATGATAAAGAGGCATTTGGGTTCCTTGAGAGCGGCTCCAACGGATTCTGCCAATGTTCCGAGAGCGTCGTACAGGATCAACAAGTTCTTGTGCTGATATGTGTGGAAGGCAGTTGTGAGATTGACAAGAATGGGTTCCAGATAAGGCACCAACTCCATAGAGGCTTCCTCTTCGAGAGTGGAAAGAGCTGAACATGCTGCTTCTTGAACACGCTTATTACGATCGAGAATGCGCTGTAACAAGTTGAATAGCAAAGGTTCAAAGAATGTACGCCGTCCTTCTGGTGTTGCAGCTTGCTCCACAAACCACACTGAAAACCTGCCGAGCGCCCAACACGTGATGGATCGGACCAGAGGCTATTACATTTCGACAAGTAAACATTTGCTCCTTTTTCTTTGGCAATCGCCGTGAACCAATCACTTGGCAACTCTTTGTCTTTTGTCTTTTTCCCCTTTCTCGTTTTTTCCTTTCCATTCCCTTTCTCTTTCTTTCTCTCACCATCTTCCTTTCTCCCTCTTTCCCTCGTTGTATTCAATTACCTTTGGATCCTCCAAGCATTGAATAAGATAAGGAATCATTTCAGGTAAATGGGGAGCCAAATGTTGCATACCGCCTGTTGTTAGGATGTCATTTCATGTTAACAAAAACAAGTTGTAGAATGATATTATATGAGCATACATACCTTCAGCTACAGCACCTAACGCCAAAATTCCACCTTCACGCTGTTTCCAGTCATCACTTGTCAACCGGCCATTGAGATGTGGAAGTAGTGCTGATACCACGGGTGGACCATATGTGGTGGATAACATGTCAAGGGAAGCTGCGCTGCATTTACGTAGAGTCCATTCGGAATAGAATTCATCGTCCTCCAAGTCCCCATCATCTTGGTCATCGATGGCGTTTTCATCTGCACTGTCAGTTGCACTATGGCTGTCATCTTGTGCCATGTGAGGAGGTGGTGGTACAGTGGGTGGGTCGATAAGCTGCTGATTGGCTGGGGTGGTAGCATCAACGTCGTCATCTTCCATCATTAACAAATCGGCTTCGGAATACACCATCCGACTCAAGAGTGCAGCAACCACGTTATCCATATGTGGCAACAGTTGTCCACGCAACCGTACAAGGTTACAGTACTCCATCCAAAAGTCACAGGCTTCCAATGCAATGGTCTCATTATCATCGCGCGTACAATAGACCATGTATTCAATCACGCTTGAAATGCACGATTGTAATCGTTCGGGACATGATTCCAGCATGCTGACAAGAGCGTGGCATATCTGTTGTCGTGTATCATCATTGATATTTTTGGTGGTAGCCAAGGAAAAAAGTGCTGAAAGGTATTCATCCATATGACGTACAAGAGCTGGTGCAGGTGGCGTGGTGACGATGAATTGGTTGGTGGCAGTCATTGCTAGTACCCTCAATTTTGGATCATCAGCGTGGCGAACCAAATGAATAACTCTTGGGATCATTTGATCAAGCATGTCATGCGTTCCCATTTCTTGTGGTGCATCCTCACATATCTTGGCAAGTGTATCCAATCCCATCTACATAACCATTGGCTAAGTATGATATTTTCATGAACAACAACAAGATTGAATACTTACCTCGATTGCGATTGGATTATTATTAGGAGGATTGGAAAGGACATCCAACAAGTGGGTGAAAATATCATTGCAATTATTGGGATGAGCTCTTGTGACAATGGCAGTAATGACAGAGGAGACAGTCCTTCGTACACTGACATCAGGATCTGGGTTGCGAAGGGTTTCCATACAGCATGTTTTGACATGATCAAGGACAGGCAGCGGAATGTCATTGAATACAGAGCGGATATTGTTCTTGAGCGTAAGCCCCGCGATGGCCCGTGTGTACGCTTCTTGTTGTGGCATACGAGTGAGGATATGTGCAAGGTACGAGTTGTATTCCGGAATTCGGTTAAACGATGCCAGGCGCTTTATATCAAAGTAGTATATTTAGCATGTGTGAGAGAGAACAATACATATATGAATATACCACACCCACCTGCTGCAGCATGAGCTGATCTCGATTGTCGGAACGAAATGCATCCCGCAGTAGAATGAGTAGATCGTGTAGGCTCTGGTCTTGGGGCTGCCAGCTAGAGACGGCTGGTGTCATGATGGAATTACAATGTACAATGGAGGAGGCAGAGTGAGTGTGTGCGTTTGCGTGAGTGTGTGTGTAAAATAAAAGAGTGAGGAAGAGAGAAAAAGGGAGGAAGAGAGAGCGAGAGAAAGAAAAGAAAGGGTGAATATCAGCTTAGCTGGGAAGACGTGTGTGTGAGTGGGTGGTAATAGTAATAGTAAGCTGTAAGCAATAGCAGTGATAATGATGGTATGCTGCAACGCACATACAACAATCAAAAAAAGTGGCCCCGTGACAACGGCGGGATGAGCAAACCGGCATGGCTCGTCCGCAGCCTGCCCTGCCATCACACAACCAGCATGAGAGAAAAATAAGAGACAAAGGGGGGAACAAATGGCCTGGATCGTGCTACAACAACCCACATTTTACTATTACTACTACTTGAGTACACCAAGTTCAAGTTTACAGTCATACTCAAATATGCTGCTGCTGCATTCTTTTCCCATATGACCACACGCAGCAGCTGCTCATCAAGATCGGCAGTGCACGAGACATGTGGCCCATCGTCTTTGGAACACTGAGCACAAGGCCAATTATTTCAGAGAGAGCTGTCATCGTAAAGAGAGTATAGCAGTACAAATGGATACACAAATCCCATTACACAACAACGGGGCCCCTTCCTTTTTCCTATTCTCCCTTATGCTTTATCACAACCTCCCGCCAATAGGATTTGTTGTTGTGGTTGCTATTGCTGTACTGTTGCTGCTGCTGTTACTACTACTACTTCTGCTGCTGCTGCTGCCAAGGAGACATCCAACAAAACAACAAGCCCGCCTCTATTTTCTGCACGTCATTTACAGCTGCAGCTCTCCTTTTGCTCTCCCCCCCCCCATCTCACTCTTCTCCGTAAGTGTATCTGTGAGGGGTGTTCCCAGAATGGTTGCACATGCACATATACACAACAAAGGAAGGAGCACGTCCATGTGGGCAAAGTAGTAATCTTACAATGCAGTAGCATCGTCATGATATCGTTGTGTCGTGTTGCATCAACATTCTTGGCTCTCTCTCGCTCTATGTAACATGTATCCAACCTGATATATACAATGACACAGACACTTGCAAGGTCGATCTGGTGGAGTAGAACACCAAAATTGTCGTTTTTGCTGTTTCTGTATATCCCGATGCTGGTGCCCAGATCCTGTGTACCCACATGTTATTCACGGTGCCACCTGTATCGCGTGAACACTCTCACCTTTATCCTTCCCATGATATGTCAACACGTCAACTATAACCAGTAGATTACATCAAAGGGTTTGAATGATACCCATCACACAAGGATCTATCCACAAGGTTGTAAAATGGGTATGTAAACAGCAATTAGCAATGTGGATATCCTAAGCATCATAGTGCAACATTGAACTTTAATCACTCCGCATAAACGATGCACAGCGCACGAGCGCACGACCACCATGGTGCTTGGCAACACAATCCAAAACTACGTACATGGTCTAGTGTCATTCTTCCACAAACTAATGCATAAGCTCCTCCTTATCAATGCTATCTCCATAGTGGTTGCAAAAACAAACTCTTTCTTTTTCTTCCTTGACATCATGCTGTGCGGTGATTTCGCATTAGGCCCAGGCACAGCCAATCAGAATAGTTGCTGTAGCCAATTAAAAGTGATACCTGATGTAAAAGAGCAAGACCAAATGCCTTTGAGCAATTTAACATAGAGGTTCCGTTTCGCATTCATATGGGTTCTAGGATACATTACAGATGGCCATTAAACGATATTGATGAATACCAAATGAAGCGAAAACAACAGCCAGTGTAGTAAGCAGCTACTACTGCTAGTATACAAGGTCAATGCCAAGGATCATGCAATCATCCATGAATCGCCCTTGGAAGATAGTATCAGCCAATATTCTCAATGAAGAGCCACCAACCCGTCATCTTCAAAGACCGCTCTTCTTCACTCGTCCTTTTCTCATTATAACGTTGAAAACGTCGTCAGCGACGTTCACGTGACATCCACCCGTCCAAAACATTATCATCAACCGTGCTTTCTCTGTCATCCGCTGTTGCTGAGTTCTCACAGAAAAGTATACTCGTATTGATGTAGCGATTAAATCCGTCTACTATAGTCCATATTGAACTAATGTCATATAGGCATCATTATGCATTCTCTATCCGATAGGATTAACCCTTCCGATCCTGGCTCTCGGCTTTGTTACACAAACAAGCTCCTCTTCAGCATCTTTAGCTCTATCAGGGATCACCCAATGTCACCACCAGCCAAAGTGAAATCAGGTCGACCTCTTGATTTTTTCCTTTCGACGAGGCTGGTGGTGATATTGGGTGAATCTGAGAATGGCCACGACGATCGTGAAACTTGCACCCAAGGTGCGCTTGACCACGGTGAGCAACTTTGTTCGATTGAATGCCCCACGCTTCATTGTAAAGTTTAGAGATACAGACATCTTTAGGTTTTTACATATGCTGTGACCATGATGCTATATGTTGAGTGCTTTTTGTTCATTGTCAAGTAGGTAGACCCCGATAGAGCGGAAGATGCGCAGTGGCGTGCTTGTGTGACACAGCTCATTTGCATGATACTTCACAATGAACAAACACCACTTATCATAAGCAT
Source organism: Lichtheimia corymbifera B2541 (assembly GCA_000697475.1). Classification (NCBI taxonomy): domain Eukaryota; kingdom Fungi; phylum Mucoromycota; class Mucoromycetes; order Mucorales; family Lichtheimiaceae; genus Lichtheimia; species Lichtheimia corymbifera. Next base: position 193,229 of record JNEU01001176.1, read on the forward strand.
CACGCTTTTCAGCATATGTAAAAACGAGGAACTGCATTTATCTATAAGCTTTACAATGAAACATGGGATCTTTCATAGAACAATATTGCTCGTCGTAGTAGAGCGCACCTTGTCAGTCATGTTTGACGATCACGCTTGCCAATCCTCGATACATCCACGTTTACGCTTTTACATATGCTGAAAAGCATGATGCTTATGATAAGTGGTGTTTGTTCATTGTGAAGTATCATGCAAATGAGCTGTGTCACACAAGCACGCCACTGCGCATCTTCCGCTCTATCGGGGTCTACCTACTTGACAATGAACAAAAAGCACTCAACATATAGCATCATGGTCACAGCATATGTAAAAACCTAAAGATGTCTGTATCTCTAAACTTTACAATGAAGCGTGGGGTCTTCAATCGAACAAAGTTGCTTGTCGGGGTGAAGCGCACCTTGGGTGCAAGTTTCACGATCGTCGTGGCCAATCCCAAATTTCGCGTTAATGGCGTCTTTATGTTTTCAGATGATGTAAGCGTGATGCTATATGAAAAGTAGTTTTTGGTCATTGTCAATCGCCTCTCTCATATAAAAGCCAAAGATGCAGAAGAATTTGATGGTCCCACCAAACCCAGGGACAAGAGTTGCCGAGTCGATCCTATTGGTGGATTGTGCATGAATGAACATTTTCCCCTATTCGCATGTAGTAAAGTCCGCTTATGATGATGCGTAGGGTATGGTCCGTTCTTATATAAGATTGCATAAGATAGCGTTAGCTGGAAATTGCCATAAGTAATCATGGTATGTTAATGTATTCGGGCCATCGCAGCTCACACTTTTCTTCTTTAACACAATGAATTTATAAGCCTACAATGGACCACCAAGCTTATGTTGTAACAAGCACAATGCTAGACATTGTACTCTCGAGTTTATTAACTTTGCATTACAAACATTAGAGGAAACCCGTTGCCTTTACTCTAGAGCAAATGGCTCTTTATACAAGGGTGTAAACGATCCAATCGCTTTTCCAGGCCTTCAAATTCATGTTCCCACTTTCGATCCAGAAACCAATATGTGGTCCACTTTCTGCGCATATGTGCTGATAGTACGATACCCTTCTAAATATTGTACTGGACCCAATCTTCATTAAATGAAGAGGTCGAAGCATAGTACATGGTAGTATAGATGTTTATCAAATAAAGACCATAAAGGAAGACCATTGTAGATTACAAGATACGGGTGGATCGTATAAGAATAAACAGGGGATAACTATGTAACTGTATTCTTAGCTGTTGTTGTCATCAACATCCTCCATCCACGCGAAATAGTTGCTGCATGTATTGTCTCGCGTGTTCCAATATCATCCATGGTTGTAAAGCACCTTGTCTCAAACGATATAAACCCCTCGTCAGTTCCATTTAACCCATCATCATCCCTAGCCGTATCCACGTAGTATGATCCATCCTTCCTGCTGACGACACGCCAAGTAACCAAAGCAACATTCCTGGATTCCTTTCTCATCGCTGTACTTGGTTGCAACCATCCATCATTCCAATATTGCTGCTGATCCATTTCCATCCGACTGTTGGTCAACCTCTTTCTTGGTCATCTTCATCGCATCTCAACTAGGTGAACGTTGCTTGTATTGAGGTGTACCTTGGTATGGCATCATCCATAGGAGACGGTATGTAGTGAAAGCAAGTTGATGCACGTAAATAAAACTGCCTCTGACAATGTCTATCCACTTTTCACGTAAAAAAGGCTGTAAGGCAAGTTGCTGCAAGTAAAGAATGCTGTTTAAGATGATCGAGTGAAGACCTTGCGAATAGCAACTGCTGTTAGGTTTGGTCGTGGCAGAGCGTGTGCAAGAGCGTGTGTTGGACAAGATCGTGAACGCTGTTTGAGACAATGGAATATAGTCATTGCTAATATCAACTGCTGGAATGAACGTCCCTTTGTTTGGTCGTGGAAGAGGAGTATACAAGAGAACGTGTAGTATCAGGAAACGCGGGTGTTGTAGTGGGGTGCACACGCCATGGAACTTGCCATTCAGTCAAAAACAATCGGATCAAGGCAGTTGTAGCAATGACATGATGGGTTGAAGCAGGACAATTGTTCGCAGCTGGTAGTTGTAGTTAAATGGAGAAACAGTTGAGAATGGAGGGGCAAGAGACAAGAGTTGAGAGTGGAAGAAGTGGGAAATTTAAAAAGGGCAGGCATTGCCCTACAAATCCATGCACACTATAATTAATCCATGACCTTGATTGCCTCTCTCGAACCTGAAACTTTCACACAAGATGCTCTTCGGCATGCTGACCAACTTTGTCTTAATAAAGAACCCATGCTTCATTCAAAAATTTTGAATAGGAGGGTATAATGTGGGATTGACTATGATGGATGGAAATTGGGAAAGCGCCGGATTTACGATTTATCGATGCAGTATGTATTTTCTTGGGATCGCCCATTTTGAACTTGAAACTTGGTCAGAAGGTTCGCTGAGTCATGCTGATCAACTCCATTCATTTTAAAATCGCATGTTTCATTATGATGATTTTATGAATCGGGCGGCCCAAATATAGGGGAGACGATGGATGGACGAAACGCAAGTAGGGTGCATAGTGCACCCCCCCGCCGTTGTCCTCCTCCATCGTGAAACTTGGTCAGACCGTGGGCTGCGACATGTTTATCAACTCCATTCATATTAAAGTCGCAGGCTTCATTGTGAGAAATAAAATGGGGGCGTCCGAGAATGAAAGGACGGGTATATATATAGGGTGGACGTCTCATAATGCCCATTTCGAACCTGAAAATTTCACACAAGATGCTCTTGGACACGCTGATTAACTTTGTTATAATGAACACCTCACGCTTCATTTGAAAATCTTGAATGGGAGGGTGTAATGTGGGGTTTACTATGCCGGACGGAAATTCCGCACCCGTCCAAATTGATGAAATATCGATTACTATGCATTACCTTGGGATTTCCTCTTTCGAACATGAAACTTTGTAAGAAGGTTCTCTGAGTCATGCTGATCAACTCTATTCATATCAAAACTGCACGCTTCATTTTGAGAACTTTGAATGCAAGCGGCCCAAATATAGGAGAGATGATGGATGATCGGCGGGAACGTCCCGAGATTGCCCACTTCCATCGTGAAACGTGCACATCAGATGCTGTCGACCACGACTAGTATCTTTATTCTCAAAGACCTCACGCTTCATTTTTAAACTTTCCATAAACAGATACTTCATGTTTTACCGATATACAATAAGCGCGATGGAGCTGTTTGCTGCTGAATGATTGTGTCAAGAACGCTATAGGCAAGCTGATGAGCTGGGTGAAATGACACGTGGACACGTCGTGGTTGCACACGCCACTGACAAATTGCTATACATAAATGGGATGATGGTTGCCTTTAGAAAGGTTCGTAAACAGCATCCAATCAACAAGGTATATCAATGCAATTGGTTTGCACGCGCATCTATCACGGATGAGTGGTCTTTGATAGGGGTCACACATGGTTGCTCTAGCTGAAGAGATCATTCATGCAAGATGAGCTTTATTGATCCACTACTACTGCCACTACTACTGCTCCTATGTATAAGTCTATAGGTCGGTTGAGAATTGTGTGTGGCATAGGATCACGTGAAACACACGCCTGTGTGGATGAACACCTCCCTGGCAACAGCCTGATCCACATGACAATAGAGCTTGGTTGGTATGGAGAAAGTGCCTGTTGAGTATATCCTTATTGCCTCATGCGATCGTTGCCATGCTGATTGGCTCGCTGCAGCTCGTCAATAGCCTTCTGCAATCGCTTCCAAAAGTCGACGTACGCAGCCGTAGCATTGCTCACTCGTGTCATTGGAGGTGGATAGAAGGGCGACGCTACCCATTGCTGACGCATGAAGCGAATAGACAACCTTAGTCAAGGACTTGGATTACGATTCCGTTTGCTCATTAGCTCCACAAGCAAGAGAGACGAGTTCCTGGCAAAAGGATACAATGCATGATGCTCTGCGTTTCAAACGAGATCCCCGACTTAGCATCGCCCACTACAACTGTCCTTGGTAGATTATGTTTATTCCACGTCAAATTAAATAATGATACATTTGATTTCTACTACTAGCAATGTTATTAATGTGGCACCTGGTCTTCCTGTACAATGTTCTCCTTGCTGTTGCTTTTGCTTCTCCTTTTGTAATTGTGTTTGTGTTTGATAATTGAGATGTGTCATCTAAAATAAAGTCACTAAAGTTAGATATCATTAAAATGTAACGCATTGATTGATATACGTACGTGATCAGGCTCTCTGCTGTAGCTGTATCATTGATTGATGTCCAACTCCATCGCCAGACTTGTTTTTCGCCCCAGGGTCTTACATGAAGCCCAACTCCTTTGCCAGACTTGTTTTCGCCCTATATACTTGGGGTCTTACGCATGCTTCACCAAACTTGTCGGCTGTGCCTATAGATAACCATCATAAGTAAACCTTCCTTCAGCAATGCTCGCAACGATACTATAGTTACATGATAATGATATAGTAGTCCGCTCCATTGAGAGTGCCTTGTTTGTATGATGATAGAAATTGCTTTGTCGCAGGAAGGTCATAAACCGTTGTCGTTGCCATATGCTTTTGTGATGTTCGCTTGTGATGTTCTTTGTGATGATGTTCGCTTGTGATGTGCCTTTGTGATGTTCTTTGTGATGATGTTTGCTTGTGATGTGCCTTTGTGATGTGCCTTTGTGATGTGCCTTTGTGATGTGCCTTTGTGATGTTCTTGTGTGATGTTCTTGTGTGATGTTCTTGTGTGATGTGCTTGTGTGATGATGTTCTTTTCTGATATTCTTTTCTGATATTCTTTTCTGATGATATTCTTTTCTGATGATATTCTTTTCTGATGATGTTCTTTTCTGATGATGTTCTTTTCTGATGTTCTTTTCTGATGTTCTTTTCTGATGATGTTCTTTTCTGATGTTCTTTTCTGATGATGTTCTTTTCTGATATTCTTTTTTGATATTCTTTTCTGATGTTCTTTTCTGATGTTCTTTTGTGATGATCTTCTTTTCTGATATTCTTTTCTGATGATGTTCTTTTCTGATATGCTTTTGTGGTGATGTTCTTTGTTGTAATGCTTTGTTGTAATGCTTTGTTGTAATGCTTTGTTGATTGAATGCCTATTAAACAAAGGCTGCTGGTTAGTTTCGTGGATGTATACCTACTTGATCACTCACATACCATTTTGCCTTGTGGCTTGTTGTATAATAGGATTCCACTAGTGGTGTTGACGTGCGTGTGCTTTCGTACGATCGAGTTCCTGACATGGTGGCTCCATACCAGATGTAACTTAATGAATGTGATAGTTGTCCATGCTTGCGATGATTATCTCAATATAGAGATCGTCCAACGGCAATGCCACTTCCAAAGTCGTGCCTCTCATTCCATCCGTTTGATTGCTTTGTGTTGTGTTCCTTGGTAAATTGATTGCCGCCAATATATGCTCACGCGAACTCCACCAAAAATGTGTTGACCCATGGAATAACTTCGAAAGAGAAGACCCGTGCCAACATCGATAATCTTTGTCATCCGCATTGGATCCACCACCAAAGAAAGTATACGGAGCCCTTGCCGATAGAGAAAGCTTGTATCAGTAAAGAAAGGACATGTGCCAAAATGGAAGTTGTTGTCATCCGCTTCGATTCGACCACCAGTAAAATAGAGAGATCTCACGCCAATAGAGACACTTGCACCAAGTTGATAGTCTTGTCATCCGCATCGGCTTCACCACCAATAATATGAAGAGAGAGCTCTTGCCAATAGAGAAAGGACGTGTGCCAAATTGATAGTCTTGTCATCCGCATCGGCTTCACCACCAAATAGAAGAGAGGACTTGTGCCAAGTTGATAGTCTCGTCATCCGCATCGGCTTCGCCACCAATAAAAAGAAAAGAGAGCTCTTGCCAATAGAGAAAGGACGTTTGCCAAACTGATAGTCTTGTCATCCGCATCGTCTTTCCACCAAATAGAAGAGAGGACTTGTGCCAAATTGATAGTCTCGTCATCCGCATCGGCTTCACCACCAATAAAAAGAAAAGAGAGCTCTTGCCAATAGAGAAAGGACGTGTGCCAAACTGATAGCCTTGTCATCCGCATCGTCTTCACCACCAATAAATGAAAGAGAGGACTTGTGCCAAGTTGATAGTCTTTGTCACCCGCATCGGCTTCACCACCAAAATAGAAGAGAGGACTTGTGTGCCAAATTGGTAGTCTTGTCATCCCCATCGGCTTCACCACCAAAATAGTAGAGAGATGTCATGGCAATAGAGAGGCATGTCCCAAATTGATAGTCCTTGTCATCCACGTCGGCTCCGCCACCGATAAAAAGAAAAGAGAACTCTTCCTCAAAAGAGCAGGAGCCCTCACTCTGGCTTCAGGAAGAACCCACAACACCAGAAACAGAACGTGACATCCCAGTACACCAGTGCATCTATAAATGAAGGAATCAAGCATGCAGGATTTACACCCTTCAAGAGAATCCTACACACAACGCCTACCACTTCGAGAGCGCTACCATGTGGACCACGTACCATTCCAGGACCCAAGCCCAAACTACGATGCCCGTGCAAGTCGATGCCTTGATGCCTTTTTTTTCAAGTACCCACTTCAAAGATGATTACCGCTTGTGCCCAAACACCATCATCCAAAAATGCAAGGGCGGCCAAACTATGTAGGGATGTATCACAGCATATATACATACACTATGACCCACCCCCACAATAAAAGACAAAAGATGATTAGCATAATGTATCCAAGCAGTGTCACTGACTTCAACTTGCCTTTTCAAGTCCAATCCCATGCCCCAGTGGGTAACAAGATGATGATGAGTGAATCGCCCTTTGGCTCTTGATCCACGAGTAGGCGACACCGCAAATGCTTTGTGACTTAATCGTAGCCGGGTTACAAGGGAACGGAACAGTACGTCATCCCCATGGTATCGCCCTAAAAGTGATAGGCGTTGACGTGAGGACTCTCCCGTCGGGATACCTACATGTTGATCCTTCCGTATGTGCGAGCAGCTGGCATATATAAAGGGCTGAGAAGCACGCCTGAATCCGGGTTGGGGTTTTCCATCCACCAAGCTCTCTCGCAACTCTTGCTGAGATCCTCATGCCACCGGAATGGTCATCTACATAATATACATGTGAGTCATGCTGTCATTGGATCATTGTGCACATAGTATATGTAACTTACTATCTTTAGTCTTCAAAGACTACTGCATCATATGGGTCTTCATCATCAAAGCCCAAAATTTCTCCGAGGATATCATCCCCACCCATGACTAAAGCACCAGAGGTTAGTATCATATAGAGTCCAATCTCCATACTGAGTAGGTATACTTACATGAATCAGATCCAGCCGCATATTCTTGGATGATGGATGATGGTGGTGCGGGCTGTTCTGCTGCCGATGACGGCAATGCGGATGATGATGGTGATGACGGTGGTAATGGCGGTGGTGATGATGATATTAATGGAGGTGGTAGTGGTGGCGGTGATGATGATGAGGTATATGATGGCGGTAGTGATGGTGATAGCAAAAACGCCAAAAAGGATGATGGTAATGGTGATGATGATGGTGGTGGTGGTGATGATGATGATGATGATGATGATGCTAATGCTGATGCTGATGATAATAATGATGATAATAATGATGGCGATGTTGGTGTTGGTGATGCTAATGATGGTGGTTGTGGTGGCGGTATTAATGGTGGTGGTCTTGGCGGTGATGGTGGTGGTCTTTGAAGCGGTGGTGGTGGTGTGTCCCCACTTGGTCTCTGCCATCTCAGGCGACTTCGAGGTCGAAATGCTGGCCTTCGGAACTGCAACCGTTGTCGGTTATTGCTGCTACCTGTGCTTGACGCAACAGGTATTGCTGATGCTGCTGCTGGTGCTGATGCTGCTGCAACTACTGCTGCTACTACTACTTCCGGTGTGGCCTCCGGATAGATGATGGGTGGTGATGGGATCGCCTGGGTATACAAAATCGGTGGAGGTGGAGGTGGCAATGGCACTTGTGGCGGTGGTGGCGGTGGTGGTGGTGGCAATGCCGCTTGTGGTGGTGGTGAAGATGGTGGCGATCCCATCAAAACGTCTTGCAAGTCTTGCACTTGTGGCTCTGGGGCACCTACGTCCCCTATAAAGTTAAAAAAAAGATGAGTTAATATAAAACAATGTCATTTGGTATCAATTCCAATATGCAATGCACTTACCATTCTGCACGATTTCTCGTGGTTCTTCTGGCGTACCAGGTACTGCATCGGGTATCTCGGTGTCTGGCTCATAAATGTCGAGCGTGCTCAGAGCTTGGCCTACAAAGAAAATCAGTTAGTATCAAAGTTTTGTTGAAAAGACGTTCATAAAGAATACTTACAAAGCTCGTCAATGGATGCAGATGATGATGCATATGATGATGATGATGATGATGATGATGCGGATGAGGATGAAGATGATGCAGATGAAGATGATGCAGATGAAGATGATGCAGATGAAGACGATGCCGATGAGGATGAAGAAGATGCAGATGAAGATGAAGAAGATGCAGATGACGATGAAGATGCAGATGAAGATGAAGAAGATGCAGATGACGATGAAGAAGATGCAGATGACGATGAAGAAGATGCAGATGCTGATGATGATGATGATGCTGATGCTGATGCTGACGTTGTTGATGTAGTAGTAGTAGCAGAATTTGGTGCCGGCAAGCCGCGCACATGCTGCATGGCTTTATGCATAGCCATTCCTCGAAGCAACTTTGGTGGAGACCGTGTGCTTGTAACTTGCTTGGATGGTTTGAACAAATCCACAGCTGATGAAGAGTAGTTAACTACTGCATCACCCTCCAAGGCCGACATGTTGCCATGATGACGGGGCACTTGTACTACTGGTCGTGTAGAAAACAACATACCAGGATACTCGCAGGCTTGCGCCTTGCAGCGAACCACTGGAGCTACCCAGGGTTGGTTGGTCAAAACAACAGGGCTAGTAGGCACCTGTGTCGAATCACCACTTACCTCTCGATCCGCCCGCAACGGCACGCCGGCCGAGCAGTCAGAATTGCAAGCAATCGGGACGTGAGTCGACCGATTGTTGGGGCGCGAAAGCCCCCACCGAACCAACGGGAAAACGACACCGAAAAAGAAGGCAATTGGCATCACCCACATGAAGTGTACTTCTTCGAAAAGGTTGCACTTCAATGCGGTGAGCACGAGCACGAGGGGGAAAAAGCGAGCCGGTTCTTGATGAACTTGAGATGGCATTGCGGAAAGAGGAGGAACTGTCTCCATGGAAACTCAAAGTCAACTTAAGTACACCCCGCCCCACTGAGTGCCATTTCACCCCCTCTCGATCTTACTTTGCAAATGGCACATTACCAAGTCGATTTACGTGTAGAATTGTCTGTAGATCACGATACTGTAGTTTATTTTAATAAACGGGGTGTTTTGGAAGCAAACGGAAGCGTCAAAGTTTCATAGCAACCATAGTGCAGGTTGCCCTTCTTCCTTTATTTCTCTTTATACATGGCGTGTCATGGAGACTTTTTACGTGTAGAATGGTGCGTACAACTCGAAAATGTGCTTTATTACACCAAAAAGCAGAGCTACTGGATGCAACGAGCGCGTCAAAGCTCTATAGCTACCACGTTATATAGAGGAAAATCTCTAGAATTCCAGTATGAGACTTGACATGATACCAGCAGGTACTTTCAGATCCAGTGATCATTTTTTTTCTCACAAAGGCACCATAGTTGTTTATAGAAATTTCGAGTAATGATTGATTCAATGACGCGTCTTCATATAACAGTATGCCTTGTAGGCCTGTGCTCGATGGTTTGGCTATCAAAACCAGACGTCGACATGTAGGGAGCTTGTTTTAAAAAGCACTTTTCTGAAGCCATCATCCACCACTAACAAACAACACTTTTGAAATAGCAATAATCACCATCACAGCCAAAGCTTGAGAGAAATCATAAAACTGCCAATATATCCAAAATCTGCGTGATCAAATGGAACGCCTTGTTGAGACAAAAAGAATGATTATCAGCTTGCCTGGAAGTAGACACTGACAAACTTCAGCCTAAAAGGTCGCATCAATATCAATCTCACTCACCTCAAGGCTCATACGTACCTTGACAGGCAACAGTTTCCTATGCCCTCGTCATTTTTGTTCTCACAAAGGCATTATATTTACTTGTACAATTATCGATACGGGCTATCACAGGCGGACGTTAGTTGCAGGAAAGGGGAAGGTGCTATTATGCGTCCTCCACCAATAGGATTGTCCCTTGAAGTTCAGACTTCTGGTACACAAACACGCCCCGCTGCATCGTTGGCTCTCTCAGGATCTATATACTTGACAATGAGCAAAGGCCACTTTACATGTAGCATCATGCTTATAGCATAGTAAAACATAAGACGGTTATATCTTAAAACCTTACAATGAAGCGTGAATAGCATCCTTGTGATGTGCTTAAATAAAATGGATAACAAGCCTTCCTGTTTTATCACTGGATACCACAACCCATCAATGACCTTTGGTAAGTCTCAAGGTTATCTTTATGTGTTTCCTAACTCATGGATTCATCTAACATGTAGCTCACCTCTTTGCTTTACCGCTTGGTGTCCTCATTGCTGCTTAATGACATTTGGCTATGTTTCCTTGATGGACCTTGTGGTAGGTATAGCTATCATTTATATCCCTCTTCGTTTGTATATTATGGGTGCATACGTTATTAAAAGGATACCTTGATACTGCTATTGATCCATCCCAGAGACAGCACACGTTTATGCTAGCTACGGCACGGTCACTTATTGGCGGAAGAGACCTTTCCTTTAGCTTTACTTTGCAAAACATCTTTAGTGATAAAAGGTATCAATCCCTTAATTCATCAAAGCAAAAAGCGAATCCTAGTTGCCGTACTCAACATTCTGTTTTGTTCTGTTTATTACTAATCTGCCCCCTGACAATGCGTAAATGGGGTTGAATCCCAGTCTATTAATTCAGAGTTCCCTGACGGCCCCATGGTAGGGACGTGAAATCGATTCAATGGTCATGCACAGCTAACTTATTTTAGTAGGCATCGATAGCCGGGTTCTCCGAAAATGGGTGGCCAAAGCCAGCAAACAACGCGAACCAAGCCTTTGGTGTCGGAAATTCTTTAACAGTGTAAGACCTTGTTTTCCAGAATTGATCATAGTAGTATTTTGGTAATCGGGGTATTGATCATGATAGAGTGATCTCATGAGAAGCTTGAGGTAGCAGGATATTGCATCATGGTATGGAATGTAAAGAAACGTAAAGAAACTGGGCGGGCATTCCAGGATGGGGTTGTCGGTGTGTTGTTTCAAAGTGATGTCATTCATGCGTCAAACGGCATGAAACAGAATATAAAAATCCCAAGTGCATCTTCCCCCAAGACAATAGCTTTCTCATCAAACAACAAGAAGAAAACACAACACAATGTCAGCTACCAAGGTCGTTTACAAGAGTGACAATGATCAAGAATTCTTTGTCTTTACCAATCCCGGAGAAGTATCAAAATGGCGCAAAGATAAATCTATTCCATTGGTCGATGTTGTTCAATGTAAGTGAAGGAAAAGAGCCGTTTTATTATCTTGTCGGTACTCATTTTCTACATAATACGTAGCATTTGATGTCTTTACCACGCCCACTGGCTCCCAAACCGGTACTGCTGAGAGACCCTCGAAGGGAATACTAGAGTAAGTTTAATAGTAGGATGATATATGTAAGGAGAAAGTATGGCTGATTGCAAATGGATTAGGAGCGCTTTTAATACTTCAAAGAAGGAAGATGTCGTCCGACAAATTGTGGAAGTGGGTGAAGAGAAGAACATGTAAATCATCATCCAATGCTTGTATGTAAATAGTAACAATAAACAATGACCAAGGAGTGTCACAGCTTTATATAAATGGGTGAAAACAGTTAGGAGACTACCAAAGCAAATGCATCCCTTTCCAATCCTCCCCCTTATTGATATATATCATATCGGCGTCTACTTTGATATGCTCCTCCTCACTCTTCTTTTCTTGGCTCTTCTTCAACATGACCACAGCTGACACGACGCCATTCAGTGAACGAGAATCTCATTCTTTTTCTTCATCAAGCACTCGTCACCTTTCCATTCACGAGCTTATGCATTATGACATGAAGGGAGAGTCGCTTCGGCCTATCGAGATTGCAGGCGAATCTGATTCCGACAAGGACCTTGTCATCAACACCTTGACCGAGTCACTTCAAATACACAAAGAGATAATGGAACGACTGCACAGTGAACGAGAAGCGTTTATTGAGAAGATGGAGAGAGAACGTAACGAGGAACAAGAGACAACGCGTAAGGAGAAGGAGCAAGCATTACAAGCTATGGAAGAGCAACTTGAACGATACGAGCGTCTTGAATCAGCGTATAATCTGGTGGTGGCCGAGCTTGAGACCAAGAAGACTGAATACAAAAAGATGGAGAGCCGATTCTATGACCATGTGCGCAGGTGGGTTGTTGTTTTGTGTGTGAATGGTGGTGGTGGTGGTGGTGGTGGTCTCAAGAATGTTAAGGACATTGGACTCATGGTTACACAGCATACGTCCTACCGATGACGACCTATCAACCATCCAATACGAGATCACTCATTTGACAAGTCAACTCAACAACTTTTGCATGGGTCTCAAGTCAAAGATGGATCGATCGGGTGGCACTGCTTTTGTATTGAAACGTTGGCATCATCGAGAACATGATATTCGGCAATGCTTTTTAAGCCATGACGATGAACGATTGGACCCTGGTGTGCTTACTCTATTTACGGAAAAGTTTGTCATGGAAATTCTCCGCAGCGAGCTTTTTGATCAGCCTATTCATGCCGGTGTATCCATCAATGACACTTTCAAGACACTCAGCGACTGGATCGAGGAACGCAATTCACATTGGGCGAATCGGTTACGACAACAAGTCAGTGCCCTCGTTGTAAGACAACCGGGTGAAGATGAAAAAGCCAACATGGATAAAGCCCTCGCTACCATTGTCGACACTATTCTCGATCAGCTTTCAGAAATGTATCCTCGTATCAAGGATGGTGATAACCAACGCAAAAAGGTCGACAGCATTGTTTCTCGTGCAGCCAAGCTCAATCTTGCCATGAAGGGACAGGAAATTAAAGTGTTTTGCCCCAACATTGAAGAAGGTGTGGCACGTTTTGATGAAACGATGATGAAACCATCCAGCAAAAGTGATCCAGAAGGCATTGTCATGTTTACCGTTTCACCTGCGTTTGTGGCATTGGATCCCAAGGATGATGATCACGGATTTGTTATACCCGGCAAAGTGTTTTGTAAAAGTGGATAGTTTTTTATTATGCATGGATATACCAATAAAATAGGCGTGCTTGTAATCCAAGGACTATGTACATATCATGCATCTATAGAGTCACGTGTATAGAGTGGTAGCCACGTGCGCAGGATGTCGGTGTGACAAAACTTGTGGCTTTTTGAAAGGTAAAGGGCGGCTGGGTCGCATTTTTACAAAACTCTCTTCACCTCTTTGTTTTACTTCCCCCCGAAGCTCAATATGGAAGTTCCTGCGGACGCCCTTCAGCAATTGGCACCTGTGCTGACGAGCTTATTATCTCCTGATAATGCTCAGAGGTAACTTTGAAGAAAAAGCACCGTAGAAATCGACTCGGTATCTTATTCCCGTTTGTGTCCGCTATAGATCTGCCGCAGAGACTCAGCTCAATGATCAATGGGTCAAGCAACAACCCGATCTCTTGCTTGTCGGATTGGCTCAGTTCGTCGCCCAGAACCCTGAAGTGCAGGTAAAGGAGAGTTTGGATACTGTAACCATGTTTATTAACTTGTGGGTGGTGATGTCTCTAGTTGCGTTCGCATTGCAGTGTCCTTTTGCGTCGTCTTGCTTTCAAGCAGTTCACTTCGGCTGCTGACCCCGATGCTCGCCTTTGGGAAATGATCCAGGATAACACCAGAAACAGTGTCAAGGAACTTCTTTTGATGGCTCTTGCCAATGAAACCGATCAAGGCACTCGACACAAAGTTGCCGATACCATTGCTGAAGTGGCAAAGACGGATTTGGAAACAAATGGTGAGTAGGCGTGGGGAGGGAGGTTTGTTGTGTGGATGATGGTATCTAATATTAGTTTATAGCCAAATGGGACGCACTTCTCAAGGCCTTGTTTGAATGTAGTCAAGCACCCAGCGCTGCTCACCGTGAATCAGCATTCCGTATCTTTGCCTCTGTTCCTGATTTGATTTCTGATCAGCATGTCGATACCCTCAAGAATGTTTTCCTTACCAGCCTTACTGATGCCGAAAGCCAATCTGTAAGTCGCGTTGTACTTTTTTTTTCTCCGGGTCTTTGGTGTAGGTAAAACTGACCCATGATTTTGTATTTTTCAGGTCCGCTTGGAATCAATGAAGGCTGCTGCTGCGTACATTGTTCAGTCCGATGATCAGGTGCAAAAGGCTATGGGTGCTTTGATGCCCAACATGCTCGAGGTAATAACAAAGTAGTAAAAGGGGAGGGAAGAAAGCAGTAACTAATATCAAAGTGGTAGACTCTTGGCCCTGTTGTCGCTTCTCATGATGATCAAACTTTGGTTGATGGCTTGATGGTGCTTATTGAACTCGCTGACAGCGCTCCTATTCTTTTCAAGCCTGTTTTGCCCAACTTGTTGTCGGTCATGGTGAATATTGCCAAGGATAAGACCTTTGAAGATCGTACTCGTCAAACTGCTTTGGAGTTGCTATTGACCCTTGCTGAAGCCAAGACCAGTATGGTGCGCAAGCAGGAGAACTTTGCTAGTGATATCATCCCTGTGGCTATGGAAATGCTTACCGATATCGAGGATGATCAATCATGGTACACCACTGATGATGTAAGTATTGGAAAGGGCCCGAAAAAAGTAAATATGGACAAGAAGATTTAATACATTCTTATAGCTCGATGAAGATGATAACGAGGAGAACTACGTGGTCGGTGAAAGCACCTTGGATAGAATTGCTCGTACCATTGGTGGCAAGGGTGTTGTTCCTGTCGCTTTCCAATACATTCCTCAAATGCTTCAATCCGGCGAATGGCAACAACGTCGTGGTGCTTTGATGGCTATTTCTTCCATTGCTGAGGGATGCGTCAAGGTCATGAAGCCTGAGCTTGGTAACATCATCCAAATGGTTACACCTTACCTCAAGGATCCTCATCCACGTGTTCGTTACGCTGCTTGTAATGCTCTTGGTCAAATGTCTACCGATTTTGCTCCCTATTTGCAAAAGAACTTCCACCAAGCTGTAATCACTTCCATTTTGCCTGTTATGGATGACAGCTCTCAACCTCGTGTACAAGCTCACGCTGCTGCTGCCATGGTTAACTTTTGTGAGGAGGCTGAAAAGGCAACTTTGGATCCTTATCTTGATGCTATCTTTGAACGCTTGTTGGTCCTTCTTCAAACTTCCAAGGTGTACGTTCAAGAACAAGCTATCACCACCATTGCCACTGTCGCTGACTCTGCCGAAGACAAGTTTGTCAAGTATCATTCCGTAATCATGCCTCTCCTCCTCAATATTTTGCGTGGTGCCACTGATAAGCAATACCGTCTCTTGCGTGGTCGTGCTATTGAATGTGCTTCTTTGATCGGTCTCGCTATTGGCAAGGATGGATTTGCTCCCTACACTCAAGACTTTATCCAGATCTTGGCTGAGATCCAGCAATCAGTGACTGATCCTGATGATATTCAAACCACTTACTTGCTTGCTGCTTGGGCTCGTATGTGCAAGATGATGGGTCAAGACTTTTTGCCCTATCTTCCCAACATTATGCCACCTCTTCTTCAATCCGCACGTGTCACTCCTGAATTCACCTTTGTTGATCCCGAGGAAGAAGATGTTGAGGCTAAGTATCCTTCCGAAGACGGCTGGGAATTTGTTGGTATCAATGGTCAACAAATTGGTATCAAGACCTCGGTCCTTGAAGAAAAGCACACTGCCATTGAAATGCTTGTGAGCTATGCACGTGATCTCGGTGCTGGTTTCTTGCCCTATGTTCCTCAAGTCTTGGAGATTGCACTTCCTCTTCTCAAGTTTTACTTCCACGATGGTGTTCGTCATGCTGCAGCTGCCCTTATCCCCTTGTTGCTTCGTGATGCAAAGGAAGCCAATATCGCACCCAACGAATTGCAAACTATGTGGAACACTATCTTTGAAAAGGTCATGAACATCATGAACAAGGAAGACGACATCACTTTCCTCGCTCAATTGTACTCTACTTTCTACGAGTGTGTCGAGGTGCTTGGTGAGAACTCTTTGCAACCCGCCCATCTTGAAGCCTTCACTAGTGCTGCTGAAGGTCAACTCAAGATGTATCTTGAACGTTTGACTTTGCAAGAAGCTGAGAAGCAAAATGGTGAATACGATCCTGAGGATGATGAACAGGCTATGGAGGATGAGATCACCGAAGAGGATGCTCTTAGTGAACTTGCACGTGCTTTCCAAGCCATCTTCAAGACCCATCAAGCCGTTTTCTTGCCTTACTTTGAAAAGCTGTTGCCATTGGTTGTGCAATTCCTCAACCACCCCAGTATGGCTGCTCGTCAATGGGCTGTATGTATCTTTGACGATTTTGTGGAATACCTTGGCCCTGTTTCTTTCAACTACTCCAACTACTTTATGCAAAGCATGGTCAATGCTCTTCAAGATCCTGCTCCCGAAGTGCGACAAGCTGCTGCTTATGGTCTTGGTGTGTGTGGTCAATTTGGTGGTCCTCAATATGCCGATGTGTGTGCTGGTTCGCTCAATGCACTCTTTGGCATCATCAATGCACCCAACGCTCGTGATGAATCCGTAGTGTTCGTAACTGAAAATGCCATTTCTGCCGTATCCAAGATCTGCAAGTACAATAGCAGCAAGTTTGCTTTGGATGAAGTCTTGTCGGCTTGGTTTGCATCCCTTCCCATCATCTACGATGAACTTGAAGCTATCAGCGTATACACTTATCTTTTGGAATTGCTGGAGCAGAACCATCCTAGCATCTTGGGTCAAAACAACGCAAACATCCCCAACTTGGTCAAGATTTTCACTGAGGTCCTCGCAGCTGATATTCTTCAACCCGAACTTACTGGCCGCGTTGTTAACAGTCTCAAGGTTATCCTTGGTGGTGTGGATGATGCTGCTCGATCACAGCTTTGGAATGCTATTCCTGTCGACACCAGAGCCATCCTTCAAGAGAAGGGTTACGTCTAGATTTCTTTTTTTTCTTTTCTCTTACTTTTTTCCTCCCTCTCCCAACTTGTCATCATATAACACACTGCGCATCATTTCTTCTCTTTGTCTCTCGCTCTTGGTTCTGTAATACAATCTAATTGGCCCCTATCGTATTCCCCAAACTCACATTTTGCTCCCTTTTGCCCTTTATAACTACACACACACACTCACTCTCACAACAGCAATCTTTATTATCAATCATAAAACATTCACCCTGCTTTACAGTACGCTTAAGAATGACCATTTTATTGTTTGATCTGTTAACTATATGCAACACCACACAAGGCAGCGTGGTGGAATTTGATTTACTGGAAAACAGCGTACATACGCTATATAGCTAAACGGCCATTATGTCAAGCATCAATATTATAACGATGACAAGCGCCTCGGCACGACATACGGACCGATCGACCACGGCGAATATAGTGATCTGAGCTTTTCGTTGTGACGATGGCTGTACACGTGGGGTGTAGCCGTTGATCATGTAAGCACCATTTGCATATATAAAGTAAACCACGTCATTGTTGACAGCATATCTATTTCCACTCATAGCCACGTTCGACAAAAAAAGGAACAATGGAATGAGGCGTTGTTGGTTATAGCAGGGAGAAGGCGAGATTTTGTAAGCGTCAATTGCATCGTTTGGGGAAAAACTGACCGCATCACATTGCCCCAGCCATTCCTCACCGTAAATTTAACCGGCCAGTTTCGGGGAGAATCTCATTTATACTTCTTTCTTTCCCACTTTCACTTTTTGACACGACCTAATGGACACTGAAACTATCATTCATACATTTGAAAGCTCTCTTCAGTATATCACTGAAACAATCCACAACCGCGAACGCATGCAAAAAGTGGGTGCTGTAGCAGCCATCTCAGTAGCAACATATTTTGTCACTTCGGTAAGCATCCATGGCATGATCCGTGAATACGAAAATCAATAACACAGATGATGTATCATGATAGAAACTCTACGACGCCTTCCTTGGCCCCCTAAGTGGTATTCCTGGCCCTTTGACTATGAAGTTTGTGGATGCTCGCTTCTCGGGTAAAATGGAGAAAACCCCTGGAACAAGGCAAGTCCGCGTATAGCATCCCTTCCACCATTGATCATGCCGTTGCTGACTTGAACTTTAGCTATCGCTCGTTCATGAAATGGCAAAATGAGTATGGACAAATCGTGCGAATTGGCCCAAAGCATATCTCGGTTTCCAGCAAGGAAATGCTTAAGCAGGTCCTTCAAAAGGATGATCTCACTAAGGGTCCTGCCTATGAGCGTCTTCATTGTAAGTGCTACATACTGTTTTCCATTAAGGAGATGTATACTAACAAGGACGATCGGTTTGTGCAGTGCATGGCGGAATCAACATGTTCAATACGGTCAATAAGGATTTTCATAAGCAGCGGGTAACACAACAAATGATACGATCTGTGAAACGCTCCTCATTTTAATTGCATAACCTTCCCACAGAGACGGGTCGTGTCCCCTGCCTTTTCCGTCAAGTACCTTAATTCGCTGGAACCCTACATGACTGACATGACAGAGGCGTTTTTACGTCGTATGGATAAGGATATTGAAGAGACGCGTGGGTCTGGTGACTATGGCGTCGTGGATATTTGGGCGTTGCTGCAATATCTTGCATTGGTACGCATGGTTTGACATGATATACCGGCCAATGGGAATACCACACATGTTCTGATCTTCAAAATACACTCGTACAGGACATCATCGGTGAGACTGCTTTTGGACGTACATTCAATATGCTTGAAGGCAATGATCATCTCGTGCCAAGGAATATCACCAAGACAATGGAAACGGGCACTTATGTACGTGACACTACTACAATATGCTTTACATACGCCATTTTCTTATAAGGTTTCCTTAGATCATCGCACATCCCATCCTCGGTACAATCAAGGCATTGTTTTCTCTCGGTGATGTGATGTCAGCTGTGCATGAATTGCAAGCAGTATGTAGCAATGTCAACTCAGCTTCTTGTCATCGTGGGATTAATTGGTTGTATCATCCATGTTGTAGTTTATGAAAAAGATCATCATCGAGCGTATTGAAGGAGGCGAAAAGGCAAGACGCAATGACATTCTTCAAATTTTGATCGATACACAACAAGCAAAGGAAGCCGATGATCGCCTTACTGCCCACGCTATTGCTCACGAGACCGTTCTCTTTTTGATTGCTGGTTCTGAAACAACAAGCAATACCACTGGATTCGCCATTTATGAATTGTTGAAGAACCCACACACTTTGGATGCTTTGCGTGCAGAAATCGATGCCGTTCCCATGGAGCCAGGTCAAAAGTATTTCCATCACGAGCAACTGAAGCAGTAAGTGATTTCTCCAATACTCGCATAGTATACCCATCACTCTTCTGACAACATTTTTGTATTATAGCCTTCCTTATCTTAATGCTGTTATCGACGAGACCTTGCGGTTGGATCCCATTAGTGTCAATGGTATGGAACGACGTGCCGATCATGATATTGTGTTGGGTGGCAATCTTGTTGTACCAAAAGGAGTGAGTATATTGAGACCCATAATATATATGTATGATTGACTGAACAAAACGATCCACATAGACTGTCGTTCATTGCAATTCTTACCATGCCCATATCAACCCTGACTACTGGCCTGAACCTACCAAGTTTATCCCTGAGAGATGGCTTGAAGGATCTTCCATTCCTGCAGATACCAGTGCATTCTTCCCCTACAGTATTGGGTAAGTATAGGCATGTTAATATTTATTCTACGATAAGCTCATCATGATTGGTATTCAGCTCAAGAAACTGCATTGGCAAAGGATTTGCACAGCAAGAGATGCGCTTATCCATTGCCCATATTGTCAAGCTCTATGACATCCAGCCAATTCCTCAAGAGATGGAAGACGCTAAGGAACGACGATCATTTGTTACACTAGCAGTTAAAAAGAACAGCTTCAAGATTCAAGCTAAGCGTAGATAAATCCATACATACATACATATGCTATATATCATTCTGTCATATCTGCATGAGTAAACCATCTTCATCTTCTGTCATATACTAATAAATGGATGCTTATCTTACAAGATCCAAATCACAAGAGAGGAACGTGCGTTGTGAAGCTAAAGCGACCCTTTAATTGAACATCATTCACAAGAGCTAGACTGCGAGGTACAATGAATTGCTCTGATGGGGAAATCATACATCAGATTGGGAATATTCTATCTTTTGGGAGTGCATTGTGCAAAGGTGGAAGAATAGACGTGAGGTAGCACTCGACACGTGATGGGCATTATATGCAGGGTGGATCAATCTATGAAGTTGCATTTACAAGGCTGACAGGTTGCATAAAGGATAGTAGCTGCCATCGAATAGCGTGTGAAGCACGATAATAGCTTGCAAGAATCGTTCAAGATGATAGCATCAAGCACAATGAAAAAGCTGACAAGGGATCCGTAAGAACAATGGCTCTTTATCCACGCATCATATATATCCACTTTCCCTGCATCCCATACGCCAAACCAGTATCCATATCCATATCCATATCCATATCCATATCCATATCTATATCCATATCCATATGAGTCGTATGTATTGAAAGCAAGTTGCTACATGAACATAAAGTTGGTTCTCTATAATGGCTATATGCTGTTCACGTGAAAAGGCCGTAACACAGGTTGCTGCAAGTAGAGAACGCTGCTCGCGACAATGGAGTGAAAACCTCGCTAATAGTAACAGCTGCATTGAATGCTGCTACGATTGGAAGAGGAGTGTACAAGAGAACGTGCAGTGTCAGGAAACGCGGGTGTTATAGTGGGGTGCACACGCCATGGAACTTGCCATTCAGTCAAAAACAATCGGATCAAGGCAGTTGTAGCAATGACATGATGGGTTGAAGCAGGACAATTGTTCGCAGCTGGTAGTTGTAGTTGAATGGAGAAACAGTTGAGAATGGAGGGGCAAGAGACAAGAGTTGAGAGTGGAAGAAGTGGGAAATTTAAAAAGGGCAGGCATTGCCCTACAAATCCATGCACACTATAATTAATCCATGACCTTAATTGCCTCTCTCGAACCTGAAACTTTCACACAAGATGCTCTTAGGCATGCTGATCAACTTTGTTTTAATAAAGAACCCTCACTTCATTTAAAAATTTTGAATGGGAGGGTATAATGTGGGGTTTACATGGGCGGTCGGAAATGGGGTACGCGCCGGATTTATGATTTATCGAAGTAGTATGTATTAACTTGGGATTGCCCATTTCGATCCTGAAACTTGGTCAGAAGGTTCGCTGCGGCATGCTGATCACTTGCATTCATTTAAAAATCGCAGGCTTCACTATAAAAGTTTTGAATGCGGGCGACCCCAAATGTAGGATGGACGATGACAAAAGTAAGTTCGACGCTCCCTAAGCCTGAGATCGCCCATCTCGAGCCTGAAAATTTCATACAAGGTACTTTCGACCGCGACGAGCAATTTCGTCCTCATAAAGATGCTACGCTTCATTATGAAGATTTTGAATGGCAGCGTCTAAATGTTTGGACGAGAACATAGATAAGATGTACGGGCCGCGCCCGCCGATATTGGCCATCCCGAACATGAAACTTGGTCAGAAGGTGCTCTCGGCCACGTTGATCACTTTGGTCTCATAAAGACATTACACTTCATTATGACAATTTGAAAAAACACGCGCCTTTATGTTTTACCTATGCTGTGATGAGAGTGATGATATATGAGAAATGGTGTTTGTTCATTGTGAAGCATCATGCAAATGAGCCGT
Organism: Lichtheimia corymbifera B2541; assembly: GCA_000697475.1. Classification (NCBI taxonomy): domain Eukaryota; kingdom Fungi; phylum Mucoromycota; class Mucoromycetes; order Mucorales; family Lichtheimiaceae; genus Lichtheimia; species Lichtheimia corymbifera. The sequence goes on from JNEU01001176.1 coordinate 215,317, forward strand.
GTTACACAAACGCGTCCCTACGCATCTTCGGCTCTATCAGAGCCTACCTACTTAACAATGAACAAAGGTCACCTTTCATATAGCATTATGGTTACAGCATATGTAAAACATAAAGATGCCCATAACTAAAAATTCTACAAAGAAACGTGGGGCCTTCAATCGAACAAAGTTGCTCGTCGGGGTGAAGCGCACCTTGGGTGCAAGTTTCACGATCGTCGTGGCCGATCTCAGATTCAGCCAATGTCACCACCAGCCAAAGTGAATCGAGGTCGACCTCTTGAATTTTTTTTGACGAGACTGGTGGTAACATTGGCTGAATCTGAGATCGGCCACGACGATCGTGAAACTTGCACCCAAGGTGCGCTTCACCCCGACGAGCAACTTTGTTCGATTGAAGGCCCCACGTTTCTTTGTAGAATTTTTAGTTATGGGCATCTTTATGTTTTACATATGCTTTAAGCGTGATGCTATATGACAAGCGGTCTTTGTTCATTGTCAAGTAGGTAGACCCCGATAGAGCCGAAGATGCAGACGGACTTCTTTGTGCAACACAGCTCATTTGCATGATACTTCACAATGAACAAACACCACTTGCCATATAGCATCAGGGTTTCAGCATATGTAAAAACGTAAAAGCGCCTGTATCTAGGATTGGCAAGCTGTATTGTGAAACATGATTGACAAGGTGCGCTCGACCACGATGAGCAATATTGTTCTATGAAAGAGTCCATGTTCCATTGTAAAGTTTAGAGATAAATGCACTTTCTCGTTTATACATATGCTGAAAAGCATGATGCTATATGACAAGTGATGTTTGTTCATTGACAAGTAGCTTGACCCTGATAGGGCAAAAGATGCGCAGGGGCGTGCTTGTGCAACACAGCTCATTTGCATGATACTTCACAATGAACAAACATCACTAGTCATATATAGCATCATGGTTTCAGCATATGTAAAAACGTAAAACTGTCTGTATCTAGGATGGGCAAGCTGTATCGTGAAACATGATTGACAAGGTGCGCTCGACCACGACGAGCAATATTGGTCTATGAAAGAGCCCATGTTTCATTGTAAAGTTTAGAGATAAATGCACTTTTTCATTTTTACATATGATAAAAAGCATTATGCTATATGACAAGTGGCGTTTGTTCATTGTCAAGTAGCTCGACCCTGATAGAGCGGAAGATGCGCAGGGGCGTGCATGTGTAATACAGTTCATTTGCATGATACTTCACAATGATCAAACACCAGTTGTCATATAGCATCATGTTTTTCAGCATATGCAAAAACGTAAATGTGCCTGTATCTCTCAACTTTACAATCAAACATGGGCTCTTTCATAGAACTATATTGCTCGTCGTGGTCGAGCGCACCTTGTCAATCATGTTTCACGATCAAGCTTGCCAATCCTAGATACAGGCACTTCTACGTTTTTACATATGCTGAAAGCGTGATGCTATATGACAAGTGATGTTTGTTCATTGTGAAGTATCATGCAAATGAGCTGTGTTACACATGCACGCCAGTGTGCATCTTCCGCTCTATTGGGGTCTACCTACTTGATAATGAACAAACACCACTTGTTATATAGCATTATGGTTACAGCATATGTAAAACATAAAGGTGCCCATCACCAAAAATTTCACAAAGAAACGTGGGGTCTTCAGTCGAACAAAGTTACCCGTCGGGGTGAAGCGCACCTTGGGTGCAAGTTTCACGATCGCCGTGGCCGATCTCAGATTTCGCAATGTCACCACCAGCCAAAGTGAACCTGGGTCGACCTCTTGATTTTTTTTTCGACTTTGGCTGGTGGCGACATTGCGTGAATCTGAGATCGGCCACGGCGATCGTGAAACTTGCACCCAAGGTGCGCTTCACCCCGACGAGCAACTTTGTTCGATTGAAGACCCCACGTTTCATTGTAAAGTTTAGAGATACAGGCACCTTTATTTTTTTACTATGCTGTAAGCGTGATGCTATATGTCAAGTGGTCTTTGTTCATTGTCAAGTAGGTAGACCCCAATAGAACGGAAAATGCACACTGGCGTGCATGTGCAACACAGCTCATTTGCATGATACTTCACAATGAACAAACACCACTTGCCATATAGCATCATGGTTTCAGCATATGTAAAAACGTAAAAGCGCCTGTATCTCTAAACTTTACAATGAAACGTGGGATCTTCGATAGAACAATATTGCTCGTCGGGGTGAAGCGCACCTTGTGTGCAAGTTTCACGATCAACCTCGCCAACCCAGATTTCGCAATGTTACCACCAGCCAAAGTGGATCCGGGTGTCAACCTCTTTGGCTGGTAGCGGCGTCGGGTGTATCTTGGATTGACCATGATGGAACATGAGGTTGGGCAGTATATGCTTTCGACCCTGACGAGCAACCTTGTTCTATTAAAGATCCCGCGCTTCATTGTAAAGTTCTGAGTTAATGGCGTCTTTATGTTTTTAGTATGAGATATAAGCGTGATGCTATATGAAAGGAGGCCTTTGTTCATTGTCAATTGCCACGCTTATATTACAGTCAAAGATCCAGAAGTACCTGTTTGTGCAACCAAGTCGAAGGATCAATCCTATTGGTTGAGGCATGCATGATCGATCCTTCTCCTGTCTGCTTATAGAAAGGTCCGCCTATGATGGTGCGTACGGAATGGTCCGTTCTTATATAAGGTTGCATAAGATAGCGTTAGCTGGAAATGGTCATAGGTAAGCATGGTGTGTTAACGTGCTCGTGTCACCACAACTCACTTTTTCTTGAACATAAAGAATTAAGCTTACAACAGACCACCAACAAGTTTATATAACATACACAATGTTGAACATCATCGCTCTCGCGTTTATTATCTTTGCAATACAAGTGTTTGATAAAACTCACTAACTTTCACCTATAACAAAAGCATCTTGATATAAATGCTCCAACCCCCGTTTTTCAAATATCATGTTCCCCTTTTCGATCCATAAACCAATATGTGTTTCACATCCTGCACATCATATGCGCTAATAGTACGATACCCTTCTGAATACAGTGTTTGACCCCATCTTCATTCAGTGAAAACGTCGCAGCATAGCACATGGTAGTATGGGTGTTTATAAAGTGAAGATGATAAAAGGATACGGATGAATTATATACTAAGGGTCAACAGGGATAACTATGTCGTTGTGTTCTTGGCTGCTGCATGTATCGTCTTGAGTACTCCGATGTCAACCATGGCTGTAAAACAACCTTTCGTCAAAGATATAAGCCCCTTCGCCAACTCAATCTAATCCATCGTGTATCCTCGGCTGTATCCACATGTATGATCCATTCTTCTTTACTGACGACGCGCCAGGTAACCAAAGGAGCATTCCAGATTTCTCTCTCGCTTGATTGCATCCATCGTCATAGCCATTGCAAGTTCGATACTGCTGCTCATCCTTTTCCATTCGGCTCCCTTTTCCTTGGTCACTTTCCATCGTAGCTCAACCAGGTGAAGATTGCTTGTATTGCAGTGTACTTGATAGTTGATATGGCATCATCCACAGGGCGTCGTATGCATCCAAGGCAAGTTGCTACACGTAAATAAAGTTGTCTTCTACACAATGTCTATCTGCTGTCCACGTAGAAGAAGGCTGCGAGGCTGTGAACGCTGTTTGAGACAATGGAGAATAGATATTGCTAATGATAACTGCTGGATGAACGCCGTTACGATTGGTCGTAGTAGAGGAGCGCACAAGAGATGGTGTGGGTCAATAAACGAGGTTGTTGTAGTAGAATGTACACCCCAAGGAGTTGCCATTCAGTCAAAGAAAATCAAATCAAGACGGTTGTAGGATTGACATGATGGGTTGAAGCAGGACAATCGTTTGCAGGTGATAGTTGTAGTTGAATGGGGCAACAGTTGAGAATGGGAAGAAGCGGGAGATAAAGTGGGAGTGGAAGAGCTGGAAATTAAATGAGGCAGTCAGACATATCCATATACACTGATATCAATGCATGATATTGGGATTGCCTGCCACGAACCTCAAACTTTCACACAACGTACTATCGATATGCTGATCAACTTTGTATTAATAAAGAGCCCACATTTCATTTGAAGATTTTGAACGGGAAGGCTTGCTGCATTGATATAGTAGGAGAGAGAAGTACCCACGGCCATTTATTTACTCGTTTCACATAATTCACCACCTCCTATCTCTGTCTACACTATCCCAAAAATCCGTCCAAATAGTTGAATTAAAGTCCGAATCCGCTGTACGGCTATACTTGGTACGGCAACATGGCATATCTGCAGATTGGCTTTTGGTAGAAGATTTATCAGAGGGAGGAACATCCACTGCAGGGTTCCCAAGGAAAAAGTTGACAGGCTTGAGCGTCCACCCGCATGATTCAGTAGGCATGATGGGGAAATCTTCGACGCGTGGAATATGGGTCAATCCGAATGTGATCCAACACACGATATCCTTGTCACGCACATTTTGTGTCTCTTGTATCCATGTTGGTAATCCTAAATTGGCATTTGGATCACTTTGACAGCAGTAGAACCCACCAGGGAACATCTGGTCTTGCTTAAAAGGGGTCACCCACAATGACTTGGATGCAAACCTTGCACGCTCATAGACAACGGACCCTGGTTTGGGCAACATGGTCGAGTTCCCCTGAAGGGTTACTTTGAATCCTACAGGCTGTTTGGCCCATGGGTGGATCTTGCTTTCATTGATAATTTTCCATGTACGATTTCTCTCTCCACAAGCCATCGATTGCGCCTCGTTGGTGGTGTTGAATACCTTGGTGATGGGATAAAACGAATTGCCGACCATGTTGTCCGGGTGCCCAACAGGCAACTCTGAAACAACCACATCCAATTCGGCCACAGAATTATAAATGCCATCCAACATTGGATCAATCCGCATATTAAAAAGATGCTGGTGATGTTGGGCATCGATTTGAGGAGCCACTATAGTGCCAAAAGGAGCCGCATCCTAAAGATATATTAGTACTGAAATCAGCAGCTCGATCCATCACGTATCCTACCTCGTCTTCTGCAAGGACATGTGTGTTTAGCTCACCTGTAGCCTTGACTTCATATTGGATTGTTCCATCCTGATAAAAGTAGTAATACAAGCCATAGTCGTAATTGGCCACTGGAGAATATAAAAATGAGCACTTATCATCATACACCACCACTGATCAATGATTCAGGTACATACCCGTAACGATATGTGATATCACTAAACGTCGCGAACGTACAACATGAGACTTATTGTTCCGGTAATCGGTATGCTTGAACAGTAAACCAGCATCCTCTTCATGAATACAAATTGCGCTTGGGATATGCCATGGATCTCCTTTCATATCACTGAGCACGACATCCATATAATGAATTCTTCCTACGCAATCGCATCCAAGCTCCAATGAATTTGTCTGATATCCCAAGCCATATTCCCCAACATCGAAAGCCATCTTTCGAATGTGTGGCTCATATGGATTGCCATAGGGCACTACCATCTCTGCAAGGGCCATCCTATACAGTATTGGGCGCACGGTGCCATCCATGTCTCGATAGTTGACGTTGCGAATCACCAACCCCTCCCGATAATTGAATCCAATATGCATATTCCACTTTTGCCAATCAATCTCTTGTCCACGGATAGTGAAGCTTACACCGTGGGGCTGGGTAATCTCTATCGGCTTGAGGGCCTTACGCAAGTTATCGTAACCCACTTGCTCCGGTAAAAAGGGATGGTTGGCAAGGGGGATCATAGGTCGTTTGTGTTTGCTATTACGCCGCTTGATTATCTCAATTCCCACCACTTGTTTGGCATTAACATCTGGTTTACGTATCAGCGTGTTAGCATGCATTGAACTCATCTTCATTTCATTACCACTTGCCATAAATGGGCACAAAATCAAGTGGATGGGCGTACTGGTTATCACCAGGGGATGTGCGTATATACAAGAACGCTTGGATAAGACGTCTGTTCTTGATAGTGTCTTGCCACCCGATTCCCCATGTGTCTGCAAAGACGGTCCTCATATCATCAATCCCGAGTTGTTTACATTGATCAATGACGCCTGGATCTTGTAGTATCATTTCTTCTGCTTCCATCATCTCATCTGGATGTAAGGTTGGTTGCACTTCATGTAATTTCTTCCATTGTATGATTGACTGTTTGCTCAAGTTGATCATCACCTCGTGCACAAGGCCGGATGGACGATCGACCAATATGACCAAAGCTTCACGGTCAATGATAGAAGGCGTATTTGACGCGTTTTCCCAACCAAGGTAGCTTAACATGATGTCCTTGGGAGGCTCTTTGAGCGATATGGAGCTAAAGATATAACCAATGCTTCCGTGTGCCTTGCGAATGATGGAGGACGCTAAGCGGATTTCTTCAGCCGAAAGGTTATCGAAAGGATTCAAAGGATGGTCGTTCGTCATGCTGGTGTGGGACATGAGTAAAATGTGCACGCCTTATATATATTGCGGAGTGCTCGTTCCTGTTACACATATTCTTCATGTGCATGATAGATATCCTCACGTTGTAAACGTCTTGGGAATACCCACCATGTTTTCTCTACATTTACGACAATGGAGCCTGTAATAAAATCAAATGCGGTTTTATATATTCCAACGAGTCTCTCTCATAGCTTTCTTGGCATACACGCTGCTGAATGCTGTATGATGTGGCTAATCGTTGGCGAAAGGATAAAACAAATAATGCCTGAGTTGTCAGGTGCTGTTTATATATGGATTGTTCTAACGCATTCCCATCTTTATTGTCCCCACACAACCACAAACCATCTCCGTACTCACAAGCAGCTGATACAGAAAGCAAGTTTGACACCAGAGATATACCCAGCATAACATGTAATATGGTGAATCGGTGCAGATGCCTGCAATGTGTATTATGTTTTACGAAACATGAAACAATCTATTACTATCCGGGAACGTAAATAGTTTACAGGGACGTGACTAAAGTTTGCTTTCTTTGGCCTCTGACGTTTCTACAATAAGATCACCACCTTCAACAAGGTCGTTGGGTTTGGCATAAATTGCTTGAACGCGACCAGGGATTGTAGCACGAACCACTGTCTCCATTTTCATAGCACTCATGACAAAGACTTGCTGCCCTGCTTCAACGATATCTCCTTCATTGACATTGATTTCCACCACCATGCCAGTGATCGGTGTCGCTATTTCGGATGGTTGACGTGAAGAAGCTTTACGACGCATAGCTGAGCCAACAACGGCTGATTTGCGAGTAAGTGTGATGGCCAAAGGTTTCTCAGGCTGAAGCGTGGTTTGTATCTCGGCAACAAATTCGTCAGGAAAGTTGTTGGTAGATATGGATTCAATCTGCACAGTATGTGCTTGTGTTGTAGCTGCTGTTTTATCTTGAGCATCCGTAAACTCAATGTTGAAAGCATCACCGGGCTTAAATGTCATTCCACCCGCTGCAGAAGTGGTCGCTGCAGAAGCAGGCTCAGCTGATGGATCATGAGCAATTGCTTGTCGACTTGCTAAACGTGCCTTTGTAAACGTGTCACTCGCCTGAAGCACGACGTGTGTTTGTTCCTCAAGTGCCTTGATATGCACGTCCTGCATGCAATTGTTGGTAAATATGGGGTGCGTAATCAACGCTGTCATGAAATCAATGTTGGTATCCACTCCTTGAATATCTGTACGCTCTAGTGCCAATAACAACTTTCGAGCAGCATCATTGTATCCTTGTCCTGTCACAATCACTTTGGCAAGAAGAGAATCAAACGTCTAATAATAGAATTGCATGCAAGTGAGTGAGTAATCCATGCGATGAAAAAAACCATCATACGTACGGGTAAAACAACACAACCAGGCTTGATCCAAGTATCAATACGAATGCCTTGACCCTGAGGAAATTGAACAGCGGTAATCTTGCCCACTGACAACATGTTATCTTTTGCAGGATTCTCAGCAACAACGCGTGCCTGAATAGCGACTTGACGTGGGACCAATGGGATGGATGCTTGTGTCAGAAGCAGATCGGTATCAAGGCGGTCACCCATGGCTACGCGGATCTGACTTTGTACAAGATCGACTTGAGTGATTTGTTCAGTGATGGTGTGCTCGACTTGGATACGTGGATTGACTTCGAGGAAATAAAACTTGTTTTGCTGTGGTTGGACCAAGAATTCGACGGTGCCAGTGGAATCATAATGGATGTACTTTCCAAGACGTACTGCAGCTGCATGTATTGCTTGTCGAAGCTCCACATTCAATGATGGGCAAGGTGCCACTTCAATGATCTTTTGATATCGACGCTGAGCTGAACAATCACGTTCCAAAAGATGAATCAGGTTGCCATGCTTGTCACCGAGGATCTGTACTTCAATATGCTTGGCTCCTTTCACGGCCTTCTCCACAAACACTTGTTTGGTCGGCGACTCGTTCACACATCGTTGTAGTGCATCGTCCACTTGTTCTCGCGAATGCACCATGCGAATGCCACGTCCACCACCTCCATCGCGTGCCTTGAGCATAATGGGATAACCATGTTGTTCAGCAAAAGCAAACACCTCTTCCACTCGCGTCACTGATTGCTCTGAACCAGGAATAACAGGTACACCAGCTGCTTGAGCTACTTGACGTGCAGAGACCTTGTCACCAACGGCTGCAATACATGAAGGAGAAGGACCCACGAATAAAATATTGGCTTGCTTGCATTGCTCAGCAAGTTCTGTGCTTTCTGACAAGAATCCATATCCCGGATGAATAGCTGTAGCTTGTACACTAGTTGTTGCATAGATTGATCAATTATCATCCTATTGAATAAAAGAAGAACAAGAATACCTTTTAGCGGCTGTAATGATTTGTTGAGGATCCAGGAACGAAGCAGCACTCTTGAGTTTGATTGATTCATGCGCTACATCACAGTGGCTCTTGTCTTGTTCATCTGCATACACAGCCACAGTCTCCAGACCAAGTTCACGGGCAGCATTCAATGCTCGGATAGCAATCTCGCCTCGGTTACAGACCAATAATTTCATTCCTTGAACAAGTGTGAGTGTGTGTGATATAGAAAAGAAGAAAAAAAGGGAGATTATGAATTGTGTGTGTCTGCCAAATAACCAAGATGATTCCCTCTTACTCAGCGCTTTCCCCACGGGCTGGGAAGGGCTTAACCACCCAGGAAATTCACTTGAAGGTCGGACTAGAGAGTCATTGTGTTTTCGTAGACAACAATGCTCAAAACCAATTTACATACGAGAAACAACCCCAATGCTTATACGGTTGTGCTTACAGCGACGGAGCAATTGCCAAAAGATGAAGACCCCAGATGTAGATGATATTGTGAGAGGACCATGTATTCTATGATAACAAGCAACCTGTTGTTCATGCATATCTTGAGAGACGCGCCCAATCTCGAGTGAAACATTGTTTACGCACAAGGCGAGAAATCAGATATTCACACCCCCTACCACCATCACAATGACATAGCCTTCATCCATAGCTTGGGAGAAAAGAGAGCCCGTGTGCTCAATGATTGACACGGTACTCCGTGTATATTAAATATAATCCATAGCCGTTAATCATCACGAACAATGTATTGGTGATGCTCAAAGGAGAGTGAGATGCCCTTGTATTCCATCATCACAAGCAACATGTCGTCCATGCATATCTAAAAGAGTGAGATGCACCCAATCTCGAGTGAAACATTGTTTACGCATAAGACGAGGAATCAGGCGTTCACGCCCTCTACCACCGTCAACGCGATAGGGATGACTCCATCATGCATCAAAAAGACACAAACCCGTAAAGCACTCTCACGACATTTTTCTTTCTTGCTTTTATCATTTTTTTTCACACACACACACACACACACACACACACACACAAGCCGTTCCAATGGCACGATGAACCTTATTTTCTCGTAAAGATACGTGTGCCTTGATGTACACGAGCGCTGTAACATCAATCACTGACTTCTTTCATAGTAGAGAAGACGTTGTCGGGTCCCCACGTTTTGACACAGCTGTTGGCGCATATGGCTTATCAAGGATGGATTTATCACAAACTAATCAATGAAGGGGAAGTACATTTTATTTCATGGGAGCACGCTACAAAGGATCTCACTTCTTCTATATCTAGTTTCTTTTGCCCATGTTGAGCTGACCATCTCAATGTGGGCTGACAACACGGGGTTCTGAGATGCACTATGATTGTCGGGGAAGAGCTTGGTCAGGAGCTTGTAGATCCACTTTCAAATGCTGCGGAGAGCCTTGTGGATTACTTTCTTTGGTACCTTCAAAGGTAAGTTTATCAATCATTATGGTCAAAAGTATTTGGGTTTGACAACGTTTATTTCTAGGGCCATCTACTATATGAATTGCCGTTATGCCTCTGTCTTAGGTATGGCGGTAATAGCCGGCACGGGCGAGTCCGTTGAAGCTCATTTTGTCTGAGGAGATTGGGACAGCAATCGAGGGTTCAATTTCTGGCTGAGGGCTAAATCAGCGGGGGCCATCTGCTTTTGGGTAGGCAGTGTCCTCGCGATTAAATACGTGAAGTGCTTTTTATGGGGCTGCTGAGATTACTCCAAGTCCATATACGATCACAATGTTGTAAGCTTCATTTTCATAGTCTCAGAATCTTTGTTGCTGCAAGAAATAGTACTCGAATACATCCATCCAAGCCATAAAGCACCACTTCAACAAGTCCAATAACACGTCCGAGTTGATAACATCCAAAGAATAATAGCAACAACGATAGCAACACGCCAACCAACACCAAATTCACTTGATACGGCTTGAGTGTGCCACCATCAAACTTGATATTCAGAGTAATTGGAAACGATAGAGAGAACCAAGCTGTACTAACGGCAACAGCTGTGGTGGACTGACGCCTACGCCAAGAAAACTTCCGATGAGGCATCCATTGCTTTGCTCGATTGACCATGGCACGACTGTATTCAGATGCGCGATTCCTTCTTCGTGCAAGGCTGTTCATGAGTGTATGCGTGTATGTGGGTATGCGTGTAAATGTAGGTATATGGAAAAGAGAAAGCAAACAACAGCAATGGTAACCATGTGGTACAAATGACAGGTGCATGCGTACCTACCTATTATCCATCCCGTGCTCAGCCCAATCTTCTATACATTATCGAGTCATGTTTATTGAATAAAGTTATGGATGATTAGAATCATAAAAGCGAATATCAACGGAGTAGAACAAAGTGATGACCATGATTTGCTTGCATCGTTCGTGCCACCACCTCCACTACCAGCTGCTGAGCTCTTGATAGTATACGGACCTGCCAACGAACGGACATTAGAGGATGATGATGTTGATTCTACTGCAATATAATAATAAGGTCCTGGAGGAACGAGGTTGAGAATGCTTTGTGTCGATATGGATACACCATATTTTCTATCCTTTGTGCAATTGAGACTAGGAAACAACTGCACCACAGCTGTAGCAGTTTCGCCAAGGATATCGGGGCTGCCCCAGTAAAGCGCCATGCGAAAGGTATCTTCGTACGACCAACTCACAAGCAATGGACCTCCCATCTCAATCGTGTTTCCATTTTCTCCACACTTGCCACCGCTGCATTGGACATCCAATTCAAATGGATACGAAGGTCCCCGGGTGTTGTTCATTGAATCGTCTGATCCATACACGGTGTATGGCCCAAAATTCGTTGTATAATCGCTGTAGTTGGCAGCATCATATGGCGTCAAAATGATCCAGTAATAGTCTCCAGAAGGTAATTTGGGTGGCAATGTCAATGATGTTTTGTATGTATCTGCTTGGGCGTCTTGTGTAGGTTTCTCGTAATCCAGGTACGTGATTAACGTATTAAGCGCATTTGTTCGTAATCCCCATGCAAGAACAATATCAAAGCGCTCTGGTAGATAATGATTCGCAAACTGCCAGGTCAGATCAAGCTTCGAGCCTGCTGGGATGGGATCTCGATTGATGTCTTGACAAGGCCTATTACAGCTTAGCGATGCAGCAGCAGCATCCGTGATCATGGGTAGTAGCCATAGTTGAAATAAAAGTGCCAGATTCAATAGTAGGTTTTTGGATGATGGCATGTTGGTTGTGAGTGAATGGGTGGAAGAAGCGCAATGATAAATAGCAACATCCACTGAGTGTGCACACCGTTTCCTCCAAGAAATACAAAAAGATGCTGGTGCGTTGGTGTCACGTTGTACATATCCATCAAAAAGGATCATGATCAAAACAAAGCGTATATCACAATAACAACGCGCGACAATGTCAATATTATAGGTGCCCCGGCACAATGAGCAACAAGTGGCTTTGTCATCAGATGACCCGGCATCAAGAGCGATGGGTTCAAAATATACATTTCGAGGGTCATCAATACTGCTTCTATTAGGGCCATTTATTTCTATAATCGTGTACGTATACATGATGCTATGAATGGATGGCGTTGGCATTCTCTTTCAACAAGCTTTCCCCCTCTTTGGAATATCACACCATATATGGTACCATGTCAACAATCTTGCATGGGATAATTCCCTTCTATTTCTAGAACATTGATGCAGATGATGAATGAACCCTGAATTCTCGATGCCATCCAGACAAGATGCACGCGAGATGGTATGCATTCTCTTGATGAGTGCGACAGAAAAGCAAAATCACCTTCAACTCAGATCTGCACAATCAACTGATCTCTTTGTATATAAGATCGAAAATGAACATTGATCCTTAAAGTCCATGCTGCCGAAATACGGAACCTTCTGGATATGTGATTTCCCGTCCATCCAGCCGTGGCTTGATCCTTAATCGTTGATCACCAACTCACTGGTTCAGTAGCCATATAAGCCAAGATGGCGTTATTTTTAGTGGTTTCTGCAAGAGATTATAATAAATCTTGTTATAACTCAATACTGTACTACAACTACTCAACTATGTTCTATATTGAATAAGCATCATGTTCCTTAACCTTAAAGGTTCATTGTTGTAGTAAGTACAAGGAGGATCTGGCTTGGATTGATTACAAACAAAGCAGCTCTATGGTATTTTTAAACTACAGTGGAATAGTGTAATGAGGATAATATGAAGCCATGGTCAACAAGTGAATATTCTAGCATACGGTGCATCTATTTGTCAAGTGCATTAAGCTGCATTAAACGGCTGACAGCATGTACTGGCACACGCGGAAAATGAAAGCATTTCATGTGTAATGAGCAGCCTGTGCAACCTTGTTGCTGTGGTCCTCTTTTCCTTTCTTTATCGACATGGACGCCCACAATCCATTTATGGCATCTGATGGCTACGCATCACCTCCATCGCACTCAAATAACCGAGGCAACAGCTACGATGACAGCTACTACTATGGCCAAACTGATGGCTTTGGACAAATCCAAGGTAAACTCGAATTGCCTGTTCATCGGCTTCTTTTTCTCTCTCTGCCCCCTAGTGGATGACCACCGACAAACTAAAAGCGATTACAATGCATAGCTGTTCTCGGCGAGATTCATGATGGTTGGGACTTTATGCTCAAGGAGGATGTAGGTGCAAGTGGTGTAAACGACGACGACGACGACACGCGCCTTGACCCTATTTCTTTCTACTAGTTTGATCCTGTCACTCTCGCTTTGGCTTTGATGGATGACAGCTCAGTCGGCAAAAAGAAGGATTATCAAACCTTTCGACGTATGCTTAGGGATCTCGATGTCGCATTAGAATCCATCGTGGATGGTATGTGGAAATGTCAACCTTTGGCAACATTATGCAGGATGCTGATATGATTTCTCAGAGTATTACAAGGGGTTCAACAACTCGATTGGCACATTTGGTGGTGTCCTTCAGCATATCAATGGTAAACATAGCATGGATTGTACGAGTGCGAGGGCCATAGTTGACTTGGGATATGCATATAGATTCGCAGGAACGTGTCGCTGATATGAAGGAGAACCTTAGAAGGTGCAAAGCCGAACTTTTGGAAAAGCGCACGGATCTTCTCAACATGTGGAACAAGAGCGAACAACACAAGGAAATGCTTAATCTTTTGGAGTCCATGTAAGTAGCACTCAAAATGGTTGGAGGGAGTGTAAACGCTAATAGATGGATATAACAGCGATGAGATTCGATCAACTCCAGAAAAGTTGGACAAGCTCATGGGAAGCAAGCACGTTCTCAGTGCAGCCAAGCTGTTGATAAAGTCGTTGCGCGCGGTGCACAGCAAAGATATGAAGGAGATCGGAGCATTGGATGATCTTAGGAGGACATTGACAACACAGAAAAATGTGAGTATGTGGGTTGAACGTCAAGACCTGGTCACGTTTTCTTATATTGGATGTCATTAGGCATTGCATGAATTGCTGATTGAGGAGCTACACAACCACCTATATCTCAAGAGCCAGTACTGTGATAATCGTTGGGCAACATATGTCCCAGAGCAACAAACACGTGAGTGGGTTGTTCATGTTTATCTTACCGCTGTTTATTGACTCTTGACATTTAGTGCCGGAGTCAGCTGTGAAACCAAGAAGGTATTATTTCAAAATGGCAAGCTAGATGAGCAATAGCAAGCTCTAACATGAATTTGGATCAGTTTTACGAACGGACAGCAACAAAATGGAATATCAGGTAAATGGGTTGAGAGAAAAGGCTATTCAAATAGAAGCTCATTTTAGTTGTAGGAACCCAAGAAGATGGAGAAGACATGTTTGCCGTGGATGAAAATGCCATCGTAACTGAGGATCCGGATAAGAACCCAGAAACCGACTCGTATTACTACATGGAAATCATCATGGAAGCACTCGCGGTTCTTGGTGATATACCTATCGCTATGGAGGTAAAGCATGCTAGGCACATGCCAATGATACCATGCTAACATATGTCATGTAGACGATCAAGGAGCGATTGCCATTGGAGATTCATCGTCTTGTGGATAAGACTATTGCTGAAGTGGAACACAGGTTGGTTATTCTTCCCACCTTCTTTAAGATCCAAAAGTTAACACCAGTCGCTTATGTGAAATAGACACCTCAATCGACCAGATGCTTCGGAACGGGCAGCAAAGGATGGATCAGAGACATTGGATATGTATTGCTTGGATAGAGCAAATAGCGAATCCAAGAATGAGGCACTCAAGGATCTGCTGTGGTCATTGTATTCCAAGCTTGAAGCTGTGCTCCGTGGTTTTCGATTTACTGAGACCTGTGCTCGAAGAATTAAAAAGGTAGGTGGTGGTACGGTCATTCTTTCTTATGATTGACATTTAACACATTGGAATAGCGTCTTATTGCTACACGCGAGCTGGATGGTGAGTACCTTCATGTGAATACTGAATGAGCTCTTGTACTAATACCATATCAGTATCCAAGGAGGCATTCCCTATATACCACTTTCACGAGATTTGGCGACCTGTGCAGCATGAGGTATGGCATATGCTTTTGTTCTTGCAGTAGGTTAGATGCATGTACTTACAAAGAGTAAACAGGTTCGCAATTTGCTGCAAGATTATCTTACCACGCAAGAACGTACAGCTGCCAGTATTCAAACAGATGACAGGACGGCCGCCAACATCATGTTTCCCAACCACATGCGTGAAAAATCCAAAAACAAGAAGAAGTTGTTCAGCTTCACGGACGTCCCAGAAGATGCTGAGCTTGATGCAGCCTACAGCGGTGTGGAATCCAGTCTGGAGTCTTCTTTTCGACGCAACTCTGCCAGTGCAGGAAAGGATATTCTCCTTCATTCCAGTCTTGTGGACAAGTATGCAAGTGGTATGGCCTCCAAGCGTCATAAGCTGCTTGTCAAACCTGATGCTTACAATGTAAGCGTACTTTTGCGACCCACGATGGCCTTCCTTGTGCGTCTACGCGAAGTCTTTCCCAACTAGTAAGTTCTACAAGTATACTCAATAAGCAACGTTTAACGATATCGTATGGGTTATTTAGTGATGATCGCAACAAGGAAGGCTTTGGCAGCTTCCTGGATGATTTTGCCATCAATGTGTTTCTACCACAAATCGAGGAGAAGGTCATGCAACTCATTTCACATGCTACGGTTGGTGAGTGTCGCTATGGGGATCAGAGTACATTTATGAAAGTCGATGACTGATCATGGTACTATTAGGCATGGATGCTTTCCAAGACGATCGCAATTACAAGAATTATTCAAAGTACCCTATTGTCAAGGTATATACTACATTAAGAAAATGCAGATCAATATGCTAATATAGATGTTTTTTTTTTTTTTTTTTTTCGA